>CAUYSK010094846.1:0-72503 GCA_963575035.1 Avahi laniger
ATTGGTTAAAGACATGAAGCTTTGTCTAAAGGCTTGGAATGTTTCAACATAAGGAGCTCTTTATCAGAGATAAGCCACTGGACATAGATTTGTTGTGTAAATTGAGGACCTGTAGGTTTGTCTTGCATACCCTTAGGCCTGCTAAAGGGTTACAAAGGATGTCCCCAAATGGGAGAGGGGAATGATAAGGCATGTCTAACCTCCTTCCTCTTGGCAGACAATTTAGTTTTAGGGTATTTCTTTGGCCACGAGGGGGTCCATTTAGTCAGCTGGTGGGGGGGTGGTTAGCCTTAAAATTTCATCTCAGTTCACATGCCTTTGACTCTCACTGGAGCAATGTTCTGAGAGATATCTGCAAGCTCCTTCCATAGGGAAGCTGCGGTAATGGATATAAGAATGAGCCAGAGCTGACATAAATTATAAGTAAAATATCTGCTTGACTAGCTCTGTAAGAGGTTTGTTTATGCCACTGACAACTGCCTCCCCGAAAGCAGCATTTGCTTCATGTGTCACTTCCTGCCAGTGTTCATCAGGGAGACCCTGAGGGCAACAACTAGGTCCCACCATTTCTTGGCCACACAACTTAGCAGGGAGCAAACCACCAAAACCAGGCTGGAGGCCTGGCCCAGAGAAAGGCTTCTGTAACACAAACAGGTGAAGATGCCCCTTCCCCTCTCCACTCAGGGTAGCTCTGTCTCATGGGGATGAGGCAGCAGCAATGAAATCACTGACCAAGTGACAACAGCTACATGAGAGAGGTCAACAAGGTTCTTGGGGGATGGGAGAGGGACTTTCCACTGACGCATGGGCAGAATTTGGGTGTTACAGGATGAGGGGACAGGAGTAGAAAGAGCATTCTGGTGGGGACACCGCTTGAGCAAAGGCAGGGTGTGGTCTGAGGAACACACAGGTGGTTGGAGAAGCAAGGGGGTGAAAGTCAATGCCGGGTAAGATTGTCAAGGCTGCAAGGGGCTGATCACAGGGGTCCTGGCCAGTGTTCTAAGGCAACGGGAGCCAAAGGAGAGACTGGGGAAAGCCTGTCCACCCCTGCTGGGCCAGCCAGGCTCTGGGGCACAGAGGCATATGCTTGATGATAGCAAAGAAGGAAGGGAGAGCAGAGTGCAAACGCTTAACTGAGAAACAAGTTAGGGTTCTTCAAATGGCTTCCAGGGCTTCCACAGAGGCCCAGCTGACATATGCACACCTCTAAAGGCTAGCCACTGCAGCAAGCCAGAAGCCTGGACAGTCTAACAAAAAGTTTTCCCCAACTGCCAGCTAGCAGACTCTCTGAAGGCCACCCCCTGAAGTGCTTACCCTTGGTGAGTAAGGGCAGAGACCAAAGAGCAGAAAGGGCTCTGCTTTCCCCAAAGTGGGCAGGGTGGGCAAGGTCCTCAGCTGGGCAGGAAGGCCTCTTTCCATAGAGGTTCTGTTAAACGGAACCAGCAGGCAGAAGAGGCAAGGAACTGCAGGAAAGGGACCAGCCTTTGGGAGGAGTGCTTTACAAATAAGATGACCCTTCCCAGCCCGCGGGCAAGGTCAAACCACTGCCACCACCCTCCTGGAGGCCCAGAGACACTCAAGTGCCTCAGCAAAGGCCAAGTTATTCATTAATAAGTGAGAAAACACCCAACGATAATAACATTTTTAAAAAATGCCCAGCAGTGTGGTGGGTGGGGTACAGCACTAGCTCTGTAGACAATGTGAAGTTGAGGATGACCCCAGCCTGGGATGCTGTGCAAAGAGCAGAGGCTCAAGAAAGATAAGGATATATACATCTATGGCAGGAGAAGGTGAATAAAGGAACAGGCACATAAGTAGGGGGACAAGGAGTGCTCCAGTCTTCCTGTTAAAGAGTGATTCAAGGGCTGGGTATGGTGGCTCTTGCCTGTAATCCTAGCACTTTGGGAGGCCAAGGCAGGAAGATTGCTTGAGGCCAGGAATTTAAGACCAGCCTGAGCAACATGGCAAGATCCTGATCCAACCTCTACAAAAAATAGAAAAATCAGCCAGATGTGGTGGCACTCGCCTATAGTCCCATCTATTCGGGGGGCTGAGGCAGGAGGATCGCTTGAGTCCAGGAGTTTGAGGCTGCAATGAGCTATGATCACACCACTTTACCCCAGTCTAGGCAACAGAGTGAGACCCTATCTTAAAAAAACAACAACAAAAAAAGGGTGATTCGCAGTGAGCACAATGAGTGCTCATGGGAAGGAAAATAGCTTTTGGGTGATCCTGGTCTACGTCATAAGGTAGGAAGGACCCCTACTGCCTGGGATGGTGGATGGAGGTGCAGACCAGCCTGGAAGCCCACCCCTGTCTGAGAGACTCAAAGTACCTCAGAACTGAAGGGCTCCCAGGCTAACCAGTTGCAGGGTCCTCAATTTAACCCAGGGGGAAACCTGGGAAATGGCTGTCAGGGAAAGAAAAAAGGAAAAGATTTGTCCAAGGTCACAGAACCTGTCAGTGGTAGCTACAGGACTGAATCAAGGTCCTCCTGATCCTGGCCCTGTGTTCTTGCCAAGGAGACAAGAAACAGCCTATCAAAAGAAACAGCCTATCAAGAATGGCACTAAGTTTCTAAAAACAGCTCTGATTTCAGTCGCCTCTCCTGTGCTCCCTACGAGGTTCAGATCTGGCCATGTGTACTCAGATGCAGTCACAGCCAGCCCAAGCCCAGGTCTACGCCCTGGTGGACACCCAGCAGGAGAGCAGACAGGGCCTGGGTACATAGCATCCCTGGGAACCTAGAGACACCTCGCCCATCCTGTGACATTTAAATCAGACTCAATGCCTCAGCCCTCCCTACACATACCCTTCCCAAACTTCTCTGCCTTTCTCCCTCCTTTCCAATCCCTACTCTCCTCTGCCACCTCCTTAGGTCCCCGCCACAACCAAGCCCTGACTATTCCCCTGAGCCATGCCTGCCAGCCAGCCATCACCTCCACTCTGGAGAATACAGCTGCCTCCTGCACTTCCCCCTCTTTCTCCGACCCATCTCCCCTAAGTCTCTCTCCACCTTAGCCATCCACATCTGCTGGCCTCCTCTTCGAAGATACCAGTCAGATCACACTGAGCCTCTGCTCAAAGCTCCATCAGCTTCCCAAATCCCCAGGACAACAGCCATTCGTCTTAATCCCACCTGCCTGGCCCGAGGCAGTGCAGTCTCCCAAGACCCCATGACCCATCCTGTACCCTGTTCACACTGGCCTCTGTCCAGAACATTCTCACACCCAAACTTTTGTCTCAAATCCTGAAATGTCCACTCTGATAACCCCAAGGCTGCCTCCTCAAGGCAGCTGACATCCCCAGGCAAAGGGCCCTCTCACTCCTCTGGGCCCAGTGCACATCAGGGTCTGACCCTTGGCCCAGGACACACACCTGTGGCCATTCCTATTTACATCCAGGCTTTAACAGCCCTTCCCTTCCCCAAGTCCCTCTCAGCATGGGGCATCTTCTGGAGCACCTCAAGGACTAGTCCAGAGTCTATTTAGACAACCTTCATCAACTCTTTACCAATTTAACTACTACTCTCTCCACCAACTCCAGAAGAATCAAACTTTCAGGAACACTGGTGGCTGGACAGCAAAAGAGTCATAGCCTGGGTTGGGGCCCTCCCCGCAGCTCACTTGTCTGCTCCTGGAGGTATTCCCACATCTCTGACCCTGGCTCCATCTCCACTCCTAGGTCTTGCACCCCTGGCCTTACCTCCCCCAAGAGCCTGCAGGAGGAGGGAACATTTGAGGCAGGACTTCAAGGGATCTCAAAACAGCCCTGCCCAAAATAGCCCTGACTTGTTTCCTAATATTTGAAATCCTTTTACCAGAGGCAAAATTTACAAATTAACTTAGAGTTGTGCAGGATTGGTATTATTTCTTCCTTAAATGTTCAGTAAGACCTCAGTGAAGCCATCTTAGCCTGAAGTTTTCTTTGGGAGAAGATTTTAGATATAGGATTATATAGATTTTCTATTTCTTCTTGAGTCAGATTGTTAATTTGTGTTTCAAAGAATATTCATTTCACCTAAGTTACCGAATTTACTGGCTTAAAGTAGCATATCATACTTTCTTATTATTCTTTTAATGTCTGTAAGATCTGTAATGATATCCACTGAAATTGATAATTTGTGTCTTTTCTATCAGACCAGCTAGATAGAGGTTTATTAATTTTGGGACGTGTCTGCATCTCATCTCCTCAGACTAGGTGTTTTAACTATGGGTTTGCTCCTCAGTCTCCTCTTTCTGGAAGGAACCCTCACTTGACGAGTGTACCTGCCTCTGGATGGCACACGAAGTATGAGAGCAGCACCAATCCACATGGCCTGTAGGGCCACTGCTAGCAGCTCAGTCAACAACCAGACATGCAGGAGAGAGGGACGCTACTGTATCTCCTCCTGTTGCCCCTTCCCACCCAGATTAAGATTAGGGTCCCTCTTTGCTTGTACCTGCCAGTCTCCATGTGCCAGGACTGCCCTGGGCACTAGGATAAAAGAACAAGAACCCTACCCTTAAGGATCTCAAGTCTATTCAAAGGAGCAGACTGAGAAATGTAACTCCATGCCATGAATAGTTAGGAAAGCTTTATTAAAAGTTTTGTACGTGGTTGGTCCAAGTGCAGTGGTGTTTACAACTAATTGAGCACCACCAGTTACAGATTCCTTTGTTCCTTCTCCACTCCCACTGCTTCACTTGACCAGCCTTTAAAAAAAAAAAAAAATGTTTTGTACACTTGGGGAATTGGCAAGGGATAGTGTTGTCAGGGAAGGAGGTAACCCTTAAACTCAATTCTAAATGTCCAATGGAGGGTTACCAGGCGGCTAAAGAAGGCAAAATATTCCTGGGAGTGGTAAATGCGTGGCAAAGACATGAGAGCAGAGCAAGAGCACCGTCACAGCCTACACAGCAGACTCCCACGGCTGGCCAGGCCTTCCTCTAGTGCTGTGGGGGGGCTGAGACCCGCAAGAGGGCTGGCCAACACTGAAAGGGCACTCGGGCAGCCTACACGATGAGTCGTGGGAGGAAAGGGGGAGACCAGAAGTCAGGTGAGATGCTCCACTCCCAGCTTGGACCTGCCTCAGCCTGCTGCTTTTTTGTGTGTTATGTGTTTGGAAGGGTGGTTAAGGTTAAAATCAGGGCTGGGAACTGTCATGGGGGCAGGTATGCTGAATCAGGAGGGCTTGAGTTGAGGGGACAAGGAATAAGACCCCTCTTCATCCTAAGACTTCCCAGGGATTCAAGCTTTTAGAAGCTGCTGCTTGAGGCACTCCCTTTCAGAAGGGCATAAGGGAGGCAGGAGAAGGGTTAGGAGAGACATTCCAACTTCTGATCTGGGGTCCTCCCACCCTTAGACCATTCCTGAAGCAGCTGGAGACCCAAGAGGAACTCATGGGTGCTGGAACACTTTCCAACACCCAAGCGAATATGCCTCGTTAGCTCTGAGTATGCCTGCTGTAATGTCCATGGGCAACAGTGCTCTGTTCAACAATCAAGAGAAAAAAAGGCTTCAAAATCCTAGTCCCCTAAGAAGAGTTGAAACTGGCCCCAGTTTGAGCCTTTCCAGTTCTGATTTGGGACAAAGGTGGGGAAAAATCAAAAAGAGATGGGCACACATCTGCCTGCAGACGGGGCAAGGAGAGACTGACAATCGGAGGGGAACCTGGCAGGTTCCACAGTTTCACCCCGTTGCCCATCCTCAGGGCCAGTGTAGCTCCACGCTGGAGTGGAGGGACTTCCTGTTGGGTGCGGCTGGAGCAGGAGCTGTGTTCCAAGGGCACTTAGGGGGTAGGGCAGTCACCTGGAGTCTGACTCACCCTGAAGATGGAGTGATAAGCCGTGGGCTGAATGCCACCACCCTTGGGACCAGTAACAGCATAGTTCTCTACTGCCCAGAGACTGGGGAGGGAAGAGAGGTTCTAATTCTCCTGGGCAGGCTGACATCCCATTGGGCTATAGCGCTTCTCACTCTGGGTACCTTCCCCCCAGCCCACGCACTCAATTTGCTGCTACGATTACCCAGCCTGAGTGTCCACTCTGTCTGCCCAGCAGTCTGTGAGTTCCTTGAGGGCAGATGCTCGTCCTACCTGCCTGCACCCACAGGCCTGGAGCCGACCATAACAGACACAGCATAGTGGTAGAGCATGTGCAGGCAGGGGCTCTAGCAGAACCTGATGGGGAAACCCCAGCTCCATTTCATCCTGGCTGTGTGACCTTGGGCCAGTTATATGACCTGTCTGGCCTTCCAGCCCAGGCTTGCTTATCTGTGAAAACAAGGACAATCATACCAACATCATAGCACTATTATAAGAAGGAAATAACAAAGGAGGAAGGAGAACAGCCTGCAGCTTGGGTGGACAAGGCAGCAGAGCCTGACAGGCAGGGAGAATTGGGCCAAGGCAGGAAGGAAGGGGCCACAGAAAAGCTGTCAGGGCCACAGGTCACGATAAGCTTCCACTCCCATGGTTCTCATCAGATGTTCTCAGCAATCCTGTGAGCAGACAGGGCAGTGTTATAATGCCGGCTTCACCCGGACATTAGAAGACGTGTCAGATGATCTGTGCAAGGGAGACAGATCTTCTGATTCTCCACTCAGCACTTCACCGACAGTCAGGCTCAGAGTTCAGCAGGGGCGGATGGGAACTACCACTCAAGGCCGGGGCCAGCTAAGAGCTACTGCTCTCCTGTGGGTGCAGGCATTCCCTAAAGGCTTGTGAACAGAGAAAGAACAAAGTGCCAAGCAGGAGGCTGGAGATAAGAGCCGGAACTAGGTCAGTGGCAGTGGACTGGAAACAAGGGGGTGCCTGAATGCTGTGGGGAGACTGGGAGGAGTCAGAAACGGCTGAGGTTCTGCCGGTGACTCACTGGGAGAATGAAGGCGCCATTGACAAAAAAGGTGGTGGTGCTTAGCGGACAAAGAGAAAGGGTGTGGGAGCTTTCAGGCAGACCAGGGTAAAGCCTAATGCCTGAAGGCCAGTGCAGACAAAGGCCAAGGGGCCAGTGCCTGTCAAGGTGTCCTCCACAGTAGAAAGGAGGGCCCGCTCCTCGCGAGGAAGCAGGGTCAGCCCCACCATGCACACCCCATCTCAAGGCCCAGGCAACGGCAGGAGAGCCAGGGCTGCTGCTTGCCAGGTCTGGCACACAGCCTTGCCCCAGGTGACCAGTGATGTCCTGTATGTATCAGAGGAGTATGGGAAGCTGGCTCCAAACCAAGTCTAGTCCTATTCTTGCCACAAGTGCATTTGGGAAACCAGCCACAAGTGCTCAAAGGAGGTGGTAGATAATTCCTCCAGGAGATTTTCTTTATCATCAATAATTATTAACTGTCCTAGATACTCCATGCTGGGTACTGAGGAGAAAAAGGAACAAGTAGGCACCTAGTGTTCACAGAGTAGGATTGGGATTCTTATCCTGGGTCCATGGACAGATTACAGAGGTCAATGACCAGACATAAACACAAGCCAGGTGTGAGAAGGTGTATCTTTCTGGAGTAAGAACCCAGAGCTCTTCAGATTCTCAAGAGGTGGTGACTCAGAAGGGAAAGGAAAGGTGTCAGCAGCATGGCAGGGGAGGACACATGAGGTGTCTGGGGAGGCTCTCCAAGAGAAGTGTCACCTGTTCTGCATCTTAAAGGATGAGTGGGAGTGGGGCGGGGAGTGGAGGGGGGAAGGGCAGAAGAGGAACAACCAAGCTAGATAGGGCCCCTCCCACTGCCCTGGCGCTTCACCCCTTCCACAGGGCCCAGCAGGAAGTAACCCCTAGGAAGGTCACACAGAGGGCAGGGTAAAATCCAGCTCCCCCACACACCCCTCAAGCAGCCAGACTGGACCAGTTCCTCTGGGAAGCTAGGTCATGTTCCAAATTCCCACCAGGGCCCTCCCTGTAGGAGGCGCTGTGGTATGGAGGAAGCCCGGACTGCAGACCTGGACTGGGCAGGTGGTGGGTAAATCACAACGCACTGCTTTCCAGTGGTGGGACTGTGGGCAAACTGCAGGACCTCTCTGAGGCTCTGTGTCCTCCCCTGTTAAAGTGGGGCTGGAGCTAATTCAGCAGGAGTGGCTGTGTATTACACAGGGTAACTTGGGTCCCCCATTTGGTGCAGAATCCCATACAACACCCAAGAAACACAGCCTGTTGGCATCTTGCGGTGTTCCGAGTCCTGCAGTCCATCAACGATGGGCCTGGCTAGAATCTGGCTCTTGCTATATCCCACCCGGGGAACGAGATGTTCCCTCTGTTCCTATCCATCCCTCACCCTGACTCAAGAAAACCCAAGAAAGCAGAGAGCCAGTTGAGTTCTGGGAGCCAGCTGAGTTCTGGGAGCCAAAACATACTTAACAAGTACCCAGGAGCTAGGGCTTAGATCTATATACTGGGAGATGGAAGGCCCATTACTGTTAGACCAACCAGCAGAGCAACTGAGCTACATTTGTCATTTTTTACATGTAGTTACATTCATGTGAGTGGAACATATTATCCCTTTCAGATAGTGTTTCTTTTTTTTGGCCAAGTTTCTGCAGATGACAAACTTAATTTTTAAAAATGAAGCTCAAATGGAAACAATCTAAGTGCCCACCAAAGGATGAATGGGTAAAGAAAATGTGGTATATATATACACAATGGAATACTATTTGGCATTTAAAAAGAAGGAAATCCTGTCATTTACAACATGGGTGAATCTGGAGAGCATTATGCTAAGTGAAATAAGCCAAGCTAAGAACGATAAATATTGCATGATCTCACTTATGTGTGGAATCTAAAAAAAGTCAAACTCACAGAAGCAGAGAGTAGAAGAGTGGTTACCAGGGGCTGGGGGTGGGGGTGGGGAAAGGGAAGCTGTTGGTCAAAGGACACAAAGTTCTAGTTAGACAGGAGGAATGAGTTATAGAGATCTATTTCACAGCATGGAGACTACAGTTAATAATAACGTATATTTCAAAATTGCTTTAAAAGATTTTAAATGATTTCATCACAAAAAATAGATAGGTGAGGAGATAAATATATTAGCTTGATTTAATCTTTCTATACTGTATATACATCAAAACATCACATTGTACCCCACAAATAAAGTGTTCTTCCCAGACCCTCTAATGATAACCATCCCAAACACATGATTTTACCTAGATTTGCCTACACAAGATTTTGTTTGACATCTGTCTTCCCTGCTAGATTGGAAGCTCTGAGAGGCCTGTCCATCACTGTTCCCCAGGACACGGCACATAAAAGCAGTTGGACGAATAATGAATGAACCACCAGGGGAGGCAGGAGACACACGGTAACTCCCCACCTCACAGGATGGAGCCTCTCCACCATCATGTTGTCTGAGCTTCCCAATAGCGCCCAGGTATTAGGTATCACTAACCTTGCTGCACGGATGCAAAGAACTGAGGCTGGGCTATACCCAAGTCAGGTCTGTGCACGTCAGACCCAACATTCTTTCTATGGGACAAAGCTCAAGGTAGTTTGGGGACATAGACAACCACCTCCGTTCTTTCTACCACACACATCTGCTTGTTTGTCCTTTAGCTGTCTATTTTATCCTCCCTTCCAACAACCACCTGAGCCTCTGCTTCTCTCCTACAAAATGAGGGCAAAAATTCCAACCCTTCCCATTTTGGGGGAGTGTGGTAAGGATCAAATTTAACTAGGTTCTGTGAAATTGGAAGACTTCTCATCAGAAAGTGAGCTGCTGGGCATAGTGGCTTATGCTTGTAATCCCAGTACTTTGGGAGGACTGTTTGAGCCCAGAAGTTCAACAGCAGCCTGGGCAACATATTGAGATCCCGTCTCTACAAAAAATAAAAATAAGTAGCCGGATGTGCTGGCACACACTAGTAGTCCCAGCTACTCAGGAGGCTAAGCAAGGAAGATTGCTTGAGCCCAGGAGTTAGAGGCTGCAGTCAGCTGTGATCACTCCATAGCACTCCAGCCTGGGTAACAGAGAGAGACCCTGTCTGGAGAGGAGAGGAGAGGGGAGGGGAGGGGAGGAAGAAAGAGAGTGAGCTCTGGGGAGGGCCAGACCCAAATGTTATTCATCTCTGTTCTACTACATTTCCTATAGTAACAGCTATCATTTTTATTAAATGTTAATAGTATGCCAAGCAACTGATTACTCAATTGATTGAACAGAATTGATACTGAATATAATCATTACTATTCAATCGCTATAAAAATCTAATAAGGTCAGCACTCCTTTCATGAATGAGAAAATCGGAGGCCCCCTGCAATTAAGTAACCCATCCATTATGAAAACTGTCAATCAGTAAAAAACAAAAAAAGAAAAAAAAAGAAAGAAAGAGTAACACAGCTTGGGGTTGCCAGGACCCAAATGGTAGGGTGGGCTTCAAACCTAGGCTAGTCCCCTCTAGAACCCCTGCCCTTTGCTCTGGCCCCACTCCTGTCCCCATCCCGCACACACAAGTGGTCTCACTGGTGTCTAAGGCACCTCTGTATCACATTACAGGGTTGTTGTCACTTCAGAGAGAGAAGATCAAACTGTCAGGAGCCCCAGATATGACCATTTCTTGGCCAGGAACTCCAATTCTGAAAGGCATCATAAGGAAATAAAAGAGCGATGCCACCTGTAATCCTAGCATTTTAAGAGGCGAAGGTGGGAGGATTGCTTGAGGCCAAGAGTTCAGAAACCTGACTAAGCAAGAGCAAGACCCTATCTCTACAAAAAGACAGAAAAATTGGCTGGTGTGGGTACACCTGTAGTCCCAGCTACTCGGGAGGCTGAGGCAGGAGGATCACTTGAGCCCAGGAGTTTGAGGTTGCAGGTGAACTACGATGACACCACTGCACTCTAGCCCAGGTCTCAAAAAAAAAAAAAAAAAAAAAGAGCTGTGTTTCTCATAATAGAACTGGAACTCAGAGGTAAGTCTAGGTGGCTGGGCACAGATAGGCAGGCCAGCTGGTCAACTGACAGACCAGAGGTGCCATTAAAACAGTGCCATAACAGGCAGCACTGTGCAACACACACACACAGGAATGCAAGGCAGCAGAGTCCACACTACATGACATGATTGCAACCACGGCAACACTACACGTACAAATGGCCAAAGACTTCACACACGATTGTGGGTAACCTTTTTTTCTATCTTCTTTAATTCCGTTGTTACACTGACTTAATGGTAAGAAAAAGCAACCACACGAACCCAGCTGCCTGTGGCTCACTGTCTTGACTCATACCCTTAACAGATTCTTTTGACCTTCAACTGGCTCGATGGGAAACTATGGTTCAGGCCCAACACAGCCCAGTCAATGCCTAACAATCTTTCTCAAGCTTAACAAAAAAAGGACCAGCTTTGCTGGGGCATGAGAAGAGGGCAGACTGAGGCTGGTACATACCAGCATCTTCTGCGGCCTGGGACTAAGCAAAGCAGCAAACTCAGCAGCCACAATGCAAGCCAAGTCCCCTTAAATCAGGATAAACATCTCCATTATTCAGGGCTAAAAATTTCAGTTAAGAAACTAACTGACGGTGAACAACGAAGTCACCTCCCCACCCTCTCACCCAGCCCCAACCATTTCCCTTTTCTTGGAGGGGGGTAAAAGTCTCCTCCACCACAAAGCAGAACTCACAACCACCAGGACTTCCTCACCATGCTAAGCTCACAACTGCAGGAGGAGTGAGCCAACCACAGGGCAAACGATGAGTCCATGCAACCAAGACCCTGCCCTAGAGTGGGACAGCCTCACATGACATTGGGAAGCTGCCTAGAACCCCCTTCCCATCGCCTCCTAGCAGATAGTCAGAGTTATAAGGCACACGGGGCCCAGCTGGTCAGTTCTGGGGACTGGAACAAGCTCCCAGAATGTCTGATCCTGAGGACATGCAGCTGGTTCCTGACCCTCCCCAGATTTGTCAGGCCTGAAGACCAAAAGAAGGCGACCTTTCTCCACAAACTGCTGCTGGTGGATGGGATTCTGAGGCTGCCTGCAGGAGGGAGGAGGAGCGAGCCGAGCTACTGTGCATTCGCCATCCTTGAAACTGCTGCAAACAGCAAGCAAGGACCAGAAAACCTCAGTGGGTGGCCCTGCGAATGATACCCTTTTGCCTCCCAGACACACCTAGTCACATGGGCCTGTTTACACCAATTCCAGGTCCCTGATAGCCGCCAACAGCCTTCACTGGTACCTGGCAACAGATGCACCAACCTCAACAGCATCTATGACCTTTCACATGAGTAGATTTATTTTTGAAATGGGATGGGTCATGGGATATAGTAACAGCTACCATTTATCAAAGAAATAGGTATTTCCCAGTCAACAGACAGCCAACACCACAGATGGGACATCAGGGTTCCTGGAATCCGCATGATACCATTGGCTATTCAAAGCCTGTTACCAACTAAAATGCCCAGTTCTTCTCCAATGTGCATAGCTGTCACAGCACTGCTAGTCCATGCCTGAACAATAGACTGTGGAGACCTAATTGTCCAATTTCACAATCACTCAGTGAAGTTCATCTTGCTGATGTCGCCACACTTTTAAAAGCCTGCAGACTTTTAAATAAGCTCCTGGGCTTGTCCCATGGGCAACTCTATTTTTCCCTGAGGAAAATTTCAGCCCAGCCAACTTCCAAATCCACATCCCTGTCACTGTGTCTCTGAGTCTTGTCATGTGGCAGACAAAAAGGTGATTAAGGCAAGATCACTGCCCTCAGGGAGGGCAGGGGCAAATGAAGGAGGAAGTAGACAGTGAACAGGTAATCATGGATAATCACCTTACAACATGTTCAAAGGCTAAGTGCCAGTGGGACTTGAGCCCACCTGGGGGCCAGACAAGCAGGCTGTCCAGGGAGGGAAGAGGGAAGGCCCATGCTGAGAGGGCAGGGTGTGCTGGGGTCCCTGGAAGGAGTGGATGTGATGAGGCTGCACCCTGTCTGTGTCCAGGCAGGGACAGAGTGGTGACATCCAAGGGCACTAGTGCAGTGGGACCAGCCTGCCTGATGGCTACAGACCATCTCTCAAGCACTGAGAAGCCAGAGGACAGGTAGTGAGGTGGCAACAACGGGAATACAGTATTATTTATACAGAGCACTTTGCAAAGTCCAGAAAGCAAAAGGGCAAGGGTCACTGGTTGAGGCTACTGAAAAAACAAGCCAGATGTGGGTTAGAAGAGCCACCTTCTTACCCTGAGGACAGCAAAGGGCAGCTGTCTCTGAGTCTGTCTGGAGGGGAAGCCCCTTCCAGCTGCACAGTACTGGGTAGTGCCTACTCACACTTCACTCTGTGCACACCAGGGCCTCTGGCCCCTACAACTACCTTGGGATCAGGTATTATCATCCCATCCAAATGACCAGATTCAGAACAACTAAGGGACTTAACCAATGGCTCATGGCTAATAAAAGATGGGCCAGCATTTAAACTGACTGCACCGGGTGAGAGGAGGGGCAAGGGCAACATACGTAACCTAAACATCTGTACCCCCATAATATGCTGAAATAAAATAAAAATAAATAAATAAAAAAGAAGAAGAAGAAAAAAAATAAACTGACTGCACCATGCTTTCTAAACTCTTTCAAATAAATAGCCCCAAGGTTAGGTGTACTTTCTGCACAAAAGCCAGAGAGGTATGACCATGTTCTGAACTAGTTTGAGCTGTCAAAAAAAAAAAGTATGACCATGTCCATTGTTAGACCAAATGAGAAATCTAAGAAACCACAAACTTGTAGGACTGCAAAGGTCTCACATATCATCCAGCAGGATGAACCAGATCCAGCAGCCCAGGGAATGTGTTATATAAATAGCACCTACCAAAAATCAGAATCTTCCAGGGTAAGACCCGGGAATCTGAATATTCAAAGGGCCCACCTACTGCCAGATCATGCCTCTAACACATGGCCCAGGTGAGCAGCCTCTCAGTCAGACCACATCCCTCCTCTTCAACAGGCTGACCAGGGGGAGGAAGTGACCTGCAGGAGGCTACATCTGGCTGCCTGAAGGCTACTATGGTCACCAGGGTGGGCTCTGGACACAGAGCAGGCAGGATGAGAAGAAACACAAATCAATCATACGACCTAACCATAGTGAGGCCCACAAGAGATCCAGGTGAAGTGTGCAGCAAGAGAAGGGCAAAAGCTAGGTCTTTTTCGGGTATCTGGACCTCAAGTGTCTGTCCACTGCCTGGAACAATGGAGGAAAGTGACCGGAGCCTGAGTTCCCAAGTCATTCTCTGGGCTGCCCAGTGCCTGCGCCCCTCCCTTCACTTGGAAAAGCTCCACCTTGAGCCTTGCAGGAGGAAGAGTCACCCCACACCACAGAGGCCCCAAGTGCCCACTCACTTTCCCAGCCTGCCTTAAAGCAGGAAGGTGGTTCTGGCCCTGCTAATCTGCCCACGAAAGATTCAGAACGCTGAGTGGTGACCTGGGGTGGGGGAGCTGCAACAAGACTGATTCAAGATTGATTCTAGGGCACTGGGCAACAGAACAGGCTGTAGTGTACTTGAAAGCAGCAGTGGTTTCCTCACTGAGCCATTTGTCAGTTTCCTTGTGTTGGACGTCTTTCTGCCTATGTACTTCTGAGGCAGCCTCTCTTTTTAAAATAATAAACAAAAAAAACACTTTATTTTCTTCTAAAACCAGCCAGAATGGATGGTTCTGGTGCTTGCAACTAACTGTCTTGGCTACACATGGCTGTTTATAACAATAACCTAATAATAAAGTGTATGCAGCATCTTATAGGGCTCAAAGTTGTCTTATGTTCCATAGCTCATCTGATCCACAGGGAGAACCTGGGACGCAGGCAGGACAGAGGTTCTGATGCTCTGATGCTCACTCTGCAAACGGAGAAGGCAGGATTCAGGATGTTAAGTGGTCTGTGAGATTGGTCCCAGCGTCTTCCCCAAGTCTCCTGACTACCACAATGGCCAGTGACTAACGCAAGCCAGCCAAGGCCCTTACTTGGCCTAGGGGCCATCTTTCCATTCCTTCCATCCCAACACAGAGCTGAGAATGAAATGTACCGGGCCCAACATCAGGCATCCAAGTATGAAAGACAAAATTCTTCACAAATCAATTTCCAGACAAGTCAGAGGTTTACACAGCAACAAAATGTGTTGAAGCTCCTGAGAGACTAGAAGCTATTTTAACCTCTTATCAGCTGCTTCTCAGAGTGTCACAATCTGAAGAGAAGTAAAGGTAAGACAGTTGTTTCCTCTCTGGTGTGATCTAATCCTAAGTGACAAAATCCTAATTAAAACCAAATTTACACTACAAGTCAGAACTGGCACATTTATTTGTGAGGGGAAATACTGCTTACACAAGGTCTTATAGTCTTCACCTACATATACTTCCTTTGGATGCAAAGCGTTTTTTTTTAACCATATACTCAGCTGAAAGGTTGAGAAAGCAGAACCACACCTGGAATCAACCCACCAACTCTGACAACCCTGGGCTGTGGGACCCTGGACAAGTTCTTTAGCTTCTCAGAGCTGCAGTTTCTTCAACTGCAAAATGGCATTAAATTAGAAAATGTGGCCAGGCACAGCGGCTCGTACCTGTAATCCTAGCAATCTGGGAGGCCAAGGTGGGAGGAGAGCTTGAGTTCAAGAGTTCAAGACCAGCCTGAGCAAGAGTGAGATCCTGCCTCTACAAAAAAATAGAAAAATTAGCCAGGTGTCATGGTGCATGCCTATAGTCCCAGCTACTCAGGAGGCTGAAGCAGGAGGACCTCTTGAGCCCAGGAGTTTGAGGCTGCACTGAGCTATGATAATGCCACTGCACTCTACCTGGGGCAACAGACAAAGACTTTGCCTCAGGAAAAAAAAAAAAAAAAGACAATGTATGTGACATAACAGCTCTGCACTATGGCTGGCCAAAAATAAGTCCCTAGTCAGTAGGCACCAAACATGGTGATGACAGTGGAGCCTGACACTCTTGCCTGTATCTTCAGGGTCAGGCCCTTCAAATTTCACTGCCCAAGTGATGCCCTCCACTTTCTGCAAAAAGGTCCCATAACAGATCCCCCCCGTTCATGCCTCATCCCTTCCTTCAGTTCACCCAGGGCAGCCAGCAGTGTCATTCAAAGGAAGACTGAGCCTTGCCATCAAGCTAACCACAGTTTAGAAGGTCAAATCCTACATATGTGCAGAGAACACGAGTCCAAGTCAGAAAAGGCGAGCCATAGTGTGCAGGGGAACAGGAAGGTGGCAAGGAAGGAGCCTTTCATAGATGGTTTTGCCAAATTCAAACCCTCTCCTCACATGCCTGCTCTGCTCTTATCCCTTCCTCTGTCTAAAATTCCTCTTCCTCTTCCATGCTCTGAAATAGCTATCACCCCTCCATGCCCTCCACTCAATCCCTCCTCAAGTGTTTCCTCAGTGCCTCTGCCAGGTCAGGCTCTGTCTTTGTGAGTTATGTAGCCTGGGGCACAAAGCTCAAATGGGGACAGGACTCCTAGGCCAACCAATGAGATAAAGCATGGTGCGTATAACCACACTAGGTGCAGAAGCTCCCTCCTCCATGAAGACCATGCATGCAAGTGTCGCCCCCTCCCCGACCCCCAGCTGCAAGCCTTCCCTCCAAGACACCAACAGCTCTTGTACTCCTACACCCCTATATATAAGGTATTATAACTGGTGGTACAGCCTCTCCCCACTGAGGCCCAGCTCCACCTTGCTTGAGGCAAGGGCAGCCACACTGACCTCATTCCACTCCCCATCTCCCCAGGATCTGTGCGGAGAGGCACTCAAGCATAACAAAAATGACAGCTGGGTGAGGAAACTGACTCCTTGCCCCGCAGAGCTTAGCACTCACTCTCATTTCCTACATAGATGGAAGCTGCCTGAGTCAGGGACTCCTGGACCCAGGGCAACAAAATCCTGCCTTTGCCAGATGATGTCAAACACAGGTGCCTTTCCTTCAGGATTCAAATTAATTTGCAAGAAATCTAGTGGTGCCCTACCCTGAAAACAATGGGGGGAGGGCTGTCCTTGAAAGGGCAATGTTTTCTGCTTCAGCCACTCACACTTTCTCTAGACAGAACAGCTCTTTAGAGTCCTCAATCAAAACAGCTCTGGAGTGTGGATGTTACTGCCCACAGGGAGGTGTTACCACAGCAATTGTTTTTCCTCCTGGAATTCTTCCAAGACTACAGACTGTTGCTTCCCTCCAAAGCAAAACCAGGGAGAAGCCAGGGCACCGGGAAAGGCCCAGAGGAAGGAGGAGGGCTAGACAAGTTTGAGCCACATGAAGTTCTGCCATAGGTTCCCCCCGCAATCTCTGAACACCTGGCTTAGAAACAGCAAGTCTCTCCCAGTTGCTTGGGAAGAATGTGTGTGTGTGTGTGGGGGGGGGTATGGAGGTGTGAGGAGGTGCTTGTTTTGGGTTGTGTGTTGGTGAGGGGGGTTGGAGTGTGTGTAGGTGTGGGTGGAGGGTATGTGGAGGATATACAGGGAGTGGGTGGGTTTGGGGGTGGCAGGTGCTGTCTGCGGTGTGTGGGGAGGGGGCTGAGGTGTGCAGTGGTGTTGTGAGGTTGGGCAAGTGTGAGGAGGGTAGGTGTGTTGCAGGCAGGGGAGCAGGCAAGGGTGGGGGGTATGCTGTGGTATATGAATGTGTATATGTGTTGGAGGTGGGCTGGGGGTATGTGGGCGTGTGCTGTCGGAGGTGTGTCAGAGGCATGTGGGTGTGGGTTGGGGAAGTGTTCCTCTATATCCCAAGAGGAAATGTGAGACACATCTTCCCCAGAAACAAGAACACGAATTGCATTTCTGCACTATAATTCTTAGTACTACAGATCAACTACATGCTGGTCCAAACGTCTGCAGGCATCAAGGGAAGGCCAACCACCATTTAAAACACATTGCCCAAGTTTGAAGCAACTGACCTAGAAGCAATTGCTTGAGGCAATGCATATTTCTAGGCAGAACACCCCTAGTCAGTTGGTCCAGGGCATGGAAGAGTCTCATTGGCAGGTCAGGAGGGAAGCACTGGGGGGCTCCTGTCTTCCCTGTGAATCCATAGGAAGTCCTTAATCTGGTACACAAGCCTAAGGAGCTCAGAGTCAGTGGACACAGCATATCCAGTAGAGTGACACTGCCATGGGGCAGCCAGGAAATGTCTAAATGTTTAGTTAAAATAAGCTTAAGATGGCCAAGCACTGTGGTTCACGGCTGTAATCCCAGTGCTTTGGGAGGCTGAGGTGAGAGGATCATTTGAAGCTAGGAGTTTGGACCAGCCTGGGCAACAAAACGAGACTCTGTCTCCACAAAAAATAAAATACATTAGCCAGACGTGGGACACACATTGATAGTCTCAGCTACTTAGAAGGCTAAGGCAGGAAGATCACTTGAACCTAGGACTTCAGGCTGCACTGAGCTATGATCACACCACTACACGCCAGCCTAGGCAACAGAGTGAAACCTTGTCTCAAAAAAAGACAAAAAGACAAATGCCAAACAATAAATAGTACTGAGTCATTGATACCCATATGTGGGGGACGCGGTGGGAGGGTGAGGAGTAGGGGGGTGGGCACGGGAAGAATACTGACCCCTACCTTACACCATACAAAATTAATTCCAGATGGGTTAGAGGTCTAAAGGTGAAAATTAAAAAAATGAAACTTCTAGATTATAACATAAAAGAATATCATCTTGACCTAGATGTAGGCAATTATTTCATTAAACATCCCACAAAATATATTAGGGAAGAAGATGATAAATTAGACTACATTAAAATTAACAACTTCTGTTCATCAAAGAATGCAGTTAAAAGCCTGGAAAGTCAAAGGCAAGAGAGGAAGAAGAGACAGTTAAAATACACAGGTGGAACAAAGGACTCATAAAGAACTCCTAGAAATCAATGGGAAAAAGTGTCAGGCAACCTAATAAAAAAGGGGAGGGGCAAAAGACGTGAACAGGCATTTCACGTAACATAAGAAAAGATATTCAACTTCATTAGTTAGAAAATACAAATTTAAATGACAAAAGGATATCACTACACCTCTACAAGCATGACAAAAATGAGAAAGACCAACCATACCAAGTGTTGGAGAGGAACTTTCATACACTGCTGGTGAGAGTGCAACATGGTACAGCCATTTTGGAAAGTTGACAGTATCTATGCTATATATACCCTATGACCTAGCCATTCCACTCCCTGGCACAGACCCAACTGATGTGTACATATGTTCACCAGGGCATGTACGAGACCGAGAATCACAGCACAGTCCATAACAGCTTCAGCCTGAAATCCCGAGTGGAAGGATAAAATGTGGTGCACATTCAAATAATGGAATACTGTACAGAAATAAGAATGAACTAATGCCATACCCAACAACTCACAAACATAATGATGAATGAAAGAAGTCAAATACAAAAGACTACATACTATATAATTCCATCTATATAAAGTTCGTAGCTGGGCGCAGTGGCTCACTCCTATAATCCCAGCTACTCAGGAGGATCACTTGAGGCCTGGGTAAGATAGCAAGACCCTGTTTCTAAAAAAAAAAAAAAAAAAAAAAATTAATAAGTGAATAAAAAAGATTCAAAAGTAAGGAAAGCCAACCTCTGGTGTTAGAAGTCTAGAGTGGTGTGAGCACCAATGGGGGGGTTCTGGGATTTTTTGTTCTGACTGACCGATTATGGCTTTTTTCATTTTATGAAAATTACTGAGCTAATCTGTGTCCTTTATGTATGGCATATTTCAACTAAAAGTTTTCCAATGCCACTATGGAGTCATTAAAAAGAAAATGTTGGCCGGGCGCGGTGGCTCACACATGTAATCCTAGTACTCTGGGAGGCCAAGGCGGGTGAATCGCTCAAGGTCAGGAGTTCGAGACCAGCCTGAGCAAGAGTGAGACCCCGTCTCTACTCAAAAATAAAAAGAAATGATCTGGACAACTAAAAATATATCTAAAAAAAAAATTAGCTGGGCTTGGTGGCGCATGCCTGTAGTCCCAGCTACTCGGGAGGCTGAGACAGAAGGATCGCTTGAACCCAGGAGTTTGAGGTTGCTGTGAGCTAGCCTGATGCCACGGGACTCTAGCCCAGGCAACAGAGCAAGAATATGTCTAAAAAAAAAAAAAAAAAAAAAAGAAAAGAAAACGTTAAGCCCATCTAGAAACCAAAAATAAAATAGTTAAAATCTAAAGAGAGCAAATTCCATCTAGAGCCCATTACCAGTCTGTGGCCTATTAGGAAACGTGCATCAGCACCTGAGCTCCGCACCACCATCCCCCATCCACAGTCATGGAAAAACCGTCTTCCATGAAACCAGTCCCTGGTGCCAAAAAGGTTGGGGACTGCTGGTCAAGAAGACTATAAAAAAAAGAAAAAAAAGTCTTCCAAAGAGTGGACCCTCCAAGACACCCCTAGGGGGGTATCAAGACCCCCCAAGCACACCCAGAAGACAGCTACTTAGACACCGAGAGGGAAGCACACCCCACCTCACACTCCACTGGCTCCAGGAGACAGGCAAAAACAACTGAGGGATTTACCACCAAGGCCACGCTTATTCTTTTGTTGCAAAAGCTAATAGAAAGATTAAAAATCAACTTGAATTTCAAGATACCTTTGCTTTCCAATTCCCTGTCCCCTATCAGTGAGGCCTTGGGAATGCTAGTTAAGTCTTATAATGTCACAGAAGTCACCCAAAGGGGAGACTGAGGCAGAACAACTGTGTCAGTGGCAAAGCAAGAAAGAGAGATCTTATTTTGTGGCTGTCGAGCCTCTTCTGCTACATGGAGGCTGCTTCAGCCACCGCAGGTGAGCTAAACCATGAAGGATCCAGAAGAGCCATGCAGCTGCCTCAATGGAAGTTCTGCCCTCCCAAGGAAACTCAGAAAGAGCCTCACCCTGTGCCCAGGCCAGAAGTTTCCTTCAGGTGTATCAGACTAAGCCAAGGGACGATCTCATTCTCTTCCCTGCAGCCCAGTGCAGCTCTGCCCTGCACAGTTGGAGCACCACGTCCACCCCACAGGAGAGCGCCACTAAACTCAACTGGGAGGCTGTGGGCTCCCAGGTGCCCCTTTCCAGCAGCCTCAGGAGTCAACCGAGGTCAAAGGACCAGGGGGTGGGCCCTGTGTGATTCTGTACGGTCCCTTGCCTCTCTAAGTCTCAGCTGTCCCACCTATAAAGGGGCCTTCACCAGGGTTAAAACAAGAGTATAGCAGAAAGAAACACCTATCATACTTCCCGTCTCTCAATTCCCTTGTGCACACACCGTTTCATTTAATCTTTGTCCTGGGAGGCAGGGCTTACCGTGGCCACCCTCCAGCTGGAGAAGGACATGAAGAGACTTATCCATCCACAGGTCCCAAGGTTAGCAGAGTGGCAGAGCAGGGTGGCAAAAGCAACCTGTTCAGGCAACCTCTAGCTCAGGGAACCATGAGAGGATCAGCCAGCCTAATTCAGAAGCAGCAGCCACATTTGGGAGCCACAGCGCAGCCCTCAGGGATGGGGCAGGGGCAGACAGGGAAAGGGCCAGGGCAGCAATGTGAAGACCTGGGGGCAAGCCACTCCTGGGCACCAGCGGCTGAACACTGGGCGAGCCCAGAGAGCAAGGCCATGAGGCCACTGCCTCAGCTGGGTGCTACTTCTCCTGAGAGGATCAGTGGGTCTCCCAGTTGGGGTCCAGTGAGGTCATAAAACAGTACAAAGGAGGCTCAATTCACAGTGAGACTGCGGCTACCACGCTGCACCTCAATTCAGCTGTCCTGGACTCTACTGGTACCTTCCACTCCCACACACTTCTTCCAGACAGGTGGACCAAGCTTGCCTATCCCCTTGTCTTGTCAAAACCCATTCCCAGTCCTCACCTGGCTTCTCTCAGCCCCACTGTCCCCTCCTCCAAGTTTCCTCTGCAACTCTTCCAACAACTCCTAAATACCCAGGGGTAAGCCTCAGGGCACAGGCTGATAGATTTCCCTCACTCCTCTGTCTTTGCTGTCTAAGCTCTGTTGCCAGGGGGCCACATCTGGACCCAGGGCTTCAAATCCTGTATCTATCTCCAGTCCAGATGCCTGCTTGACTTCTCTCTCCACTTAGATGTCTAACAGTCATCTCGGGCTAAACGTAGCCAAAGCCAGACTCCTGCTTTCCTCTTCAAAGCCACTCTCCCTGTACTTAGGAACAAGTGCCACCAACTACCCAGCTCAGTCACCCCGACAGTCCATCTGCTCATGCCACCGCCTCATCCCAAGGCTCCTGCAGCAGCCTCCTACCCTCTACACAGTCAGCCAGGGCAAGGCACGTCACCCGTGCCCAGGCCTCCAATGACTCCCTGTCACCCTTAGAGTGAGGTCCAACCTTGGTGGCCCCTAGGTCCCCCTCTAACTGGCCCAGCCTCCCAGGCCCTCTCTACTCTCATGCCCCCTCCCCACCTCCCACTGTTCACTCTACTCCTGCCCCTCAAGCAAGTCAAGCTAGTTCGTGCTCAGCTTGGAATGCTCTTCCCTGGTCCTGGCATCTTATCCCTCCATCCTGTCTCAAATCTCCCACTCAGAGAGGTCTTCCCAGCCTGGGGCAGCTGCGCAACCCTTCCCCCAACACACACACACACACACACACACACACACACGCTGACTCGCTCACTCACTCACTGTCTCTCTCTCTCTCCCCTAGGTTCCTGACATCTTTCCTGTTTACCAGTATACTGTCTACCCAACTCCTCCCATGGAAGCCCCTTGAGGCAGGGAGGCAGTCTTGTTCATAGCAATATCCCTAGGGCCTGCCACACAGCTGGTACTCAATACTTGTTTGGTGGCTGGCTACGGAGTTCCTGCAGTGAAGAAGGGGTGCTGACGCTCCAGGGAAAAAAGGTGTTTTATTTCCAGTGACAGAATGTCAGGGACCAATGAGAGAGTCCCAGAAAAACATAGCATCAGAATCATCAAGGAAACTTTTTAAATGCATGAATTTCTAGGCTTATATCAGGACCATGATAGAAGGTCTAGGGTAGGGCCAGAGAAGGGATTGCAAATTGTCTCCCCAGATGGTCCTGATGTGCAGGTAGGAACCTCTGATTCATTCAGTACTTTCATCTTACACAGGAACATGTCGAAACCCTCAGAAGTGATGACTCCAGCCAAAGTTTCAACACTGGTTCATCAAAGATGTCTATGCTAAGAACCCCAAATCTCCCACCCCCAGTGTTCTCCTTATCACTGCTTCCAAGACTTCAGGGTCTAACAGTCTGGGCAGAGAAGGTCAGTCCTTAGAAAGAACAGGGACTACACACTCCACCTTGGCTGTGGCCCTGCAAATAAATACACTTTCTTCTTAATCTAACACTTTGCACTAAAAATGAACTCTACCTTCAAAGAATTAGGACTGGGCTGAGTAAAGCCAGGGTCCAGAATGACCTCTTTGCTTCCATGGGCCAGCTGCACCCACTGTGTCCCCAGCAAAGAGGGCTGGAGGACCACCTAGATGTCCCCACTTCCTAGAGGGCAAGGAAGAAAGGACAGACATCCATGTTTATAAAAAAGCCTGTGTGTAAGACCTTGAGCTAGATACTTCTCAGACAGCACCTTTCTCTGTTCTCCCATCTACTGATGAGGTCAGAAGCTGTATCTTGATTTTACAGATAAGCAGAGGGAGGCTCAGAGCTTTTAAAGACTTGTTCTGGGTCCCACAGATGATATGAATGGAGCAGAGGTTTAAATCTGGCTCCAAAGCCCATGCTCTCTCTACTACACCATGTGGCTTCCACCAGGCAGCCTAATGGCAATTGATGTGTGTGATGGATGGAGACCCCTATCTGCTTATTCCAAAGCACGTGGGATGACAGATGGTGAGGGATACAAGGCCAGGGCCTAAGGGTTAACCTAGGGTCCGCAACAACCCAAAAAACACCACTGTAGGAGGTTCCTTCAGCCCAGGGTTTCCTGATCTATCAAAAAGGGATGAGCCTCACGCCTGTAATCCTAGCTCTCTCGGAGGCCGAGGCGGGCGGATTGTTTGAGCTCAGGAGTCTGAGACCAGCCTGAGCAAGAGTGAGACCCCGTCTCTACTTAGAAATTAGAAAGAAATTAATTGGACAACTAAAAATATAGAGAAAAAATTAGCCGGGCATGGTGGCACATGCCTGTAGTCCCAGCTACTTGGGAGGCTGAGGCAGTAGGATCACCTGAGCCCAGAAGTTTGAGGTTGCTGTAAGCTAGGCTGACGCCACGGCACTCACTCTAGCCCGGGCAACAGAGTTAGACTCTGTCTCAAAAAAAAAAAAAAAAAAAGGGATGAGCCCCAACACCTACCTCAAGGGGCTGCTTTGGAGCCTGACTAAGTCATCAGATTCCGCCACAAACTGCCATACAAATGTTATGACTGCCAACATGCAAAAGGCTGTCAACATAGGAGGCAGTAACCTCCTCAGCTGACTTCACAACCAGGCTGTTGGGCATGGGAACGCAGCCACATGGCCTAAGGAGGGAGGTACTTTCTCTTGAGGCATGATCAGGCCATGGACAAGTTTGCTTCCTCACCCAGCATGCTGGGCCCTTCTCCACTGCCTCTATCTGCAACAGCAACAGTTGCTAGCCCCTCCCACTCACTCCTTCATTCATCGTCCCTGCAACTGGCCAGGGACCCTCCCTGGTGCCCCCAAGTCAGAAAGTGCTAGTGCAGACCCTCTACTTTGGCAATGCTCCCACCCTCCACACTGCACACTTTCTATGTAGATCACAACTATGCCACTCTGAGTCGTCAGTGCTTAACTCCATAGGGTGTATTAATACACGCAGAGGGCCTCAAATCAGCATCTGCTGAAGACACTGGCCATGAAGACAGCCAACTTCCAAGCCCTCTGCCCAACTCTGGGCTCCCAAGACTGATCTGACAGTCATGCGGGTTCCCACCTACTCTCTTCCTCTTAGCTCTCAACAAATGGAAGTTTGGGTAGAGACAGTTTCTTATAAGTCAGGCTAAAGAGAGCAAGTCCTCCAATGATGCACTGTCCAATAAGGTAGGCATGAGTCACATGTGGCTATTTAAATGCCAATTAACTAAAATTAAATAAAATGTCACATTAGTCACATTTCAAGGGCTCAAAAGCCACATATAGGATATAGCTATGGTGCTGGACGGCACAGATTCAGAACACAATCACTGCACAAAGTCTACTGAACAGCACCACTGTAATCTCTAGAGCCAGGTGAAAACCAGGAATTGCTTCTGAATCCACAAGCTGACCGCCAGACCTCAGCCCTGAGGCTGCACCCAACCCCTGAGGGCTGGTCAGCCAGACACCCAGTCTCCCTCTGTCTCAGGGCAGGCAAGAAACAGTCCAATTCAGGCCAAAGGCTAGGAAAGCCGACAACCAAGGGGCAAGTGTTTGTGCCAAGTTAATCACCTTTAGAGAGCTTCCATTTGGCAGCTGAGGAAGAAAGAGGTCAAAGGAGGACAAAGTGGCCTCACACTGCCCTGCTGGACAGCACCGCAGAGAAACAACACAGAGCTTCACCCATACAGCCTTAAACTGTTCACTTACTTACCCAGCTTGGAACTTCTGGATAAGCATCAAGAACTGAGATTCAAATACATTACAGAAAAGTGTGCCTGGGCTGGCTGTCTTCCCTGCTGGAAATCCTGGCTCCTGGGGAACCTGGCTACTAAAGCACCCAGCTCAGTACTTTCAACTGTGCCCCTGTCCCAATCTGCCAAGTACTTGCTGTCAAACCTTCTGGAGCATCTCCACTGTCACCTCTATGTCCCTGAATGTTCACACCTCTGAAGTGCTCCCCTGGAACACTCTCCTTTCCAGCTACCTCAATCCCCCTTCCTGGCTCAGGTCAAGTTCCACACTGCCTTCCCATAAGCTTCTCCAGACCCAGCTGGCTTTCCCAGGAAATGAACCCCACCTGTACAACTTTTCCACCTGTCAATCTGGGCTGGCTGTACAGGACGCTGCTTCCGTGTTGTGTCCTACACAGCAGCAGTCCCCAACCTTTTTGGCACCAGGAACCTGTTTCATGGAAGACAATTTTTCCATGGACTGAGGATAGGGGAGTGGGTGTCGTGGGTGGGGGGAGGTGGTGCAGATCTCAGGCAGTGATAGGCGGCCAGTTTCTGGTTTTTCGTATTTTGTTTTTTGAGACAGAGTCTCACTCTACTACCTTGAGTAGAGTGCCGTGGCGTCAGCCTAGCTCACAGCAACCTCAAACTCCTGGGCTCAAGCGATCCTCCTGCGTCAGCCTCCCGAGTAGCTGGGACTACAGGCTTGCGTCACCATGCTCGGCTAATTTTTTCTATATATTTTCAGTTGTGCAGCTAATTTCTTTCTATTTTTAGTAGAGACGGGGTCTCACTCTTGCTCAGGCTGGTCTCGAACTCCTGAGCTCAAACAATCCACCCGCCTCGGCCTCCCAGAGTGCTAAGATTACATGTGTGAGCCACCGCGCCCAGTCCAGTTTCTGAATAGGCCACGGACCAGTACCGGGCCACAGCCCCGGGGTTGGGGACCACAGCTGTACAGAATCTCCATCCTCCAGGGGGGTCTTGCAAGGGCTGGAATCCAGGAGACATCACTTCCCCTCCAGGACCTTGGGCATTCCAGCACCTCTCAGCCTTTTGCTTTGCCTGCTTCACAAATTAGTCACATCAAGTGAGCTGACAAGTTCTTTGCAAAACTTGTAAAACTATAGTTGCATGACCATCACAGAGCTTTATGCTGAGTAATGTATGTAAACACTGCAATCCCTAATCTTGTCTCTCTTCATCTGCCACAATCTCAGGACTCTGATTCATCCATAGTATCACTAAATTATGATTTGATAGCCTGGGAAGGAAGATAAAACCATGAGGAAAACCAACCCCATGTCCCAAATCCTGAGGCCTCCAGAAAAACCATGCACACAGTAGGAACTCAGTGAAGGGCCTGCCACTGAATGCCAGGGGACCAGCAAGGAGCCATCCCCATGTCACAAAAAGCATTCTCTCCTTTGGCAGGTGCGGGCAGAGAAAGGGCTCAATTCTTGAGTCTGTTGTCACATTAGAGGCCTGATCTAAAAAATGTGGAGCCACTTCCTCCCTAAGGCAGGAGACTTCTGGGGTCTTATCTGGCAGCAGCAGGCAGTCCACACTTCCTGCCCAGTCTCCTCACTTAAAGGTCCCGCAGGAAATGACTAAATTAACTCAAAGTTTAGTCCTTTGACTATCTTTCCCCCAGGCATTTACCCTAATAAAAAGTCACTCAAGAACTGTGGAGATTGAGTATGACACTAGAAACATAAGCAACAAAATCAAAAACAGATAAATTGAACTTCATCAAAATTAAAAAAACTTCTGTGCATCAAAGGACACTACCAAGAGAGTGAAAAGATAACACAGAGAATGGGGGAAAAAATCACTAAATCCCATATCTAATAATGGTTTAATATCTAGAATATATAAACAATTCAACTACAACCCAACAACACAAAGACAATCCACTCAAAAATATAAGCAATGGACTCAAATAGATACTTCTCCAAAGAAGGTATTCAGAAGGCAAATACGCACATGAAAGATGCTCAACATCACTTATCATTAGGGAAATGCAAATCTAAACCACAATGAGATACCACTTCACATCCATTAGGATGGCTATAATTTAAAAAAAGAAAGTAACAAGTGTTGGAGAGGATGCTGAGAAATGGAAGCCTTGTTCACTGCTGCTGGGAATGTAAAATGGTGCAGCCACTGTGGAAAACAGCATGGCAGTTCCTCAAAAAGTTAAATATAAAATTACTATATGATCCAGAAAAATCCACTTCTGGTTATAAATCCAAAAGAAGAGTTCAAAGCAGAGACTCAAACAGATATTTGTACTCCCATGTTTATAGCAGCATTAGTCACAATAGGCAAAGGGTGGGGGCACTGACCTCCTTCCTCTGCAGTCCATGTGTTCAGAAAAAAGAAAAAAAATACAACAGCTAAAATGTAGAAGGAACCCAGCTGTTCATCAACAGATTAATGCATTTATACCCAACAGAATATTATTCAGCCTTTAAAAGGAAGGAGATTCTAGGCCAGCAGGTGGCTTATGCTTGTAATCCCACCACTTTGGAGGGCCACGGCAGGAGGATGGCTTGAGGCCAAGAGTTCAAGACCAGCCTGGGCAACATAGCAAGAGCCTGTCTCTACAGAAAATTTTTTTAAAAAATTAGCCAGGTGTGGTGAAATGTGCCTTTAGTCTCAGCTACTCAGGAAGCTAAGACAGGGGGATCACTTGAGCCCAGGAATTTGAGGCTGCAGTGAGCTGTGAGCTATGTACTCTGCACTCCAGCCTAAGTAACAGAGTGAGATCCTGTCTCAAAAACAAAAAACAAAAAAAAAAAAAGGAAGGAGATTCTGACACATGCTACACAAGGATGAATCTCAAAGGCATGGTAAGTGAAATCAGCCAGTCACAGGACAAATACTGTATGATTCAATTTATATGAGGTACCTAGACAGTCAAATTCATAGGGAAAGAAAGTAGAATGGTGACTGCCAGGAGTTGGGGGAAACTGGGAATGGGGAGTTACTGTTTAACGGGTACAGAGTTTCTGTTTGGGATGATGAAAAAGTCCTATAAATAGACTGTGGTAATGGTTACACAACATCGTGAATGTACTGAATGTCACTGAATTAGACACTTAAAATGGTTAAAATGGTAAATTTTATGTATATTTTACCACAATTTTAAAACACAGAAAAAAGTAACAATCAAGCCATATTCCCAGCCCAGCGAGATAATCTCTCTTTAAAAGCCAGTTCTGATGGTCTGGCAAATCCTTCCCATGGCAATAGGTTCTAAGAATGCTATTCTGTCCCTTGTATTCTGACCTGAAATCCAGTAATCTGGGTCCTGAATGCAAGCAAAGAGCTCAGGTGGACTACTGTTTGAAAGGCTGAGGCTTGAGCTTCCCTGATCCAGGTAGTTTGGGGGATAACTGTCTGATATGTTCAATAGGCTCCCAACATAAGCAGAAGACAATCTGGCCAGCTTTTACTCTCTATTACTTCCCCTTTTGCTGTCCCACAGGACACCAGACTGCCATGCAGAAAGGAAAACAGGAGCCGCACTGATCATCCTGTTTTTTTAAAGTTGGAAAGTGGAATCCCTGTTTCCCCCACCTCTGGCAGATCTAGATATTTCATATTCTTTGTATTTCATATAGTGAAGGACACAGTTTTTACCTATCGAACAACAGAACTAACAACCTTGGCCCTCTGTGGTTTTTTTAGGGCCTTTTCACAAAGATTATCCTGTTAAATCTCAAAATAACCCAGTGAGAATGAATGTGTAGCGGTTGTTATCCCCACTGAAGACATGAAAAAACTTGGGCTCAGGAAGATGAAGTAATTTGTCCCAAGTCCCACAGCCCCAAGTAACAGGGCCAGGGTTTGCACACAGGTACTGAACTTCAGAGTTGTCCTTCCTCTCCATTACTTCAGAAAGATGAACAAAGCAGAAATGAAATCAGACCATTTTGAAGTTAAAGGAAGCAAGTAAAAATGCTTCCCAATTTGGCAACTAATACGACTAGTAGGTTTATCCCTAGAAAAGCAGCCTGGGAAAGAACTAAGCGCCCCTCCTCTTTCTGTAACAGGCTCCATGAACCCATGTATGTTTTTCATAACCCTCTCCCTTAACTAACTACTTGATCCTTTGAGTAATTTTCCAGAAATGATGGACTGAAACTCCTGGCCTCAAGAGATCCTCCCGCCTGGGCCTCCCAAATTGCTGGGATTGTAGGCGTGAGCCACTGCACCTGCTCTGAAATGATGGATTTTTCTCCAAGACAAAGGAGTTGAGATTCTGAAGGTCCTAGGGCAGACTTCCTGACGCCAAGATTCAACATCCCCCACAACCTGCCCCTAATGCATGTAGCCCCTTGTGAGATACACCACGACCTGCCACAAGGCACTTGGCCCCTCCTTTAAAAGCCCACGATATCCCTTAGTTGTGCAGAGGGATTTGAGGCAGCTTCTCCAGGACAAAACGTCTGTTCTATTAAATTCCTTCTTTGGCAATCCTCGTTGTCTCAATAATTGGATTTTTGTGCCACAAGCAACTGGACCTAGACTGAACCCCCTTGTGGTTTCGACATTTCCTTGCAGTCCACCCTGACTTAGAAATTCTTAGATCTTTTCTTTTGGATTTTTCCACTCAATGACTGGTGCTGCGCGTCCAGCTCACAGTCACTTGTTGCCTTTTCCAAGGCGCGTTGTCGGACAGGGCAGTCTGCCAGACCCAGGGAAATCTAGCATGGGGGTGAAAGGTTAGCCATGCCATGGAGAAAATGAACAAAACACACATCTAAAACTACAAGCGGCGTGGACACCCACACACGGAACACCCGCCAGGCAAGCAGGAGCCAATGGGACCACAGGGGCAAGACCACTGCTCTACCGGCCCCCGCGCACGCGCACCGACCTCACGGACACTGAAAGAGTACCGCACCAGTCAGCGGACTTCGTGGGCGGGCATCATCTTCTCGCGCATGCCCTAGCTGCCCGCGCATGCGCGCTTAGGCAGTTGTCGTTCCCAAATAGTCCCCTGCTCCCCGCAACCTCCCGTTCCGGACCCCAAACGTTGGCTGTCTGAGCTACGGCCCTCATTCTGCATTTCTTACCTTGCGCCCAGTTTTCTCCCGTAGGGCCTTCAGGCGTTCCTTTCGCCGCAATGCCTCTTCCTCTAGCCGGCCTACCCCAGCCGCAGTCGCCGCCATCTTGCCCACCAATCCCCTCCTTTTCTCTAGTCCTGCATTGCGCAGGCCCAAGGCCGAATGCTTCACGGCCAATCCAAGGACGAGAACGACAGAGCAGGAAGTCCTGCAAGCCAATCAATGCTGAGTTATTACAGGAGGGCCCGCCCTTTTCCTCTGGGCGAATTGCCTAGCAGGTGAGGAGCCAGAAAAAAAAAGGTGCTAAGGCTCGATTTGTCCAACGCTAATCCGTGAGAAAGCAAGTGGAATCAGACCTGAGAGAAGGAGACTAGAGTGCGTCGATCGCTATGATTCTGCCTAAGCCCTAACCACCGCTCACTCCATGCGGCCTCTTGGAACGCCCTGACCTTTCCTTGTCCACTTGTCCTGATTCTTCAAGGCTCGAATGCCTTCAAGAAGCCTTCCCTGACCCTCACTAAGATTCTACCCTAATATGAAGTCTGCCTCTACACCTCTCCAGCTGTCAGTGGCTCCCCAGATTCACCTGACCAAGTGCTGCTAAGCCCTCTGTGTTCACTCTCAGCTCAAAGACTGCGCAGTGTGGGACCTGGCTGGATGGCCATTTCCCTCTCAAAGTAGGAAATACCACCTCCTCATACCACCTCCTCCTGTAGCAGCAAAGTAATCAGGGTCAAGCTGCCTTCCCTGAAGAAGAGCAAACTCCAACCTGGACCCAGTTTGCCGTAGGGACCCACTTTCCTCCTCCCCCAACTTAGGAAGAGTTGATTTGGCCTCTACTGCAGCAAGTGGTTACAAGTTGCGTGGCTCCCCAGGAGAAGCTGCCAGGGTCTTCCTTCCTGCATTAATCAGCGTGTCCTGCTCTGTCCTGCTCGCTGATCCGCCCTCCCCCACCCTCATTCCACTAGGCTAAAATCAAGATCTTCTGTCAGCATGTGGGGGGTCCCCAGAGCCACACGCCCTCTCACCTGGGGATAGGAGGCCATGCCTTCCACTACCACCCCACGTGCCCTGCAAGGGGATGTCTAGCTTCTTAGGAAGGCTATTCCCTGCCTGGGGCCTGCCTCCCATACTGGTAGATCTGCAGGTAGATGACCACCCCTCCCTTTCCAACTCCCTTTAGAGTCCTATGTGCCACAGACCCCAGGTATAGCCTCCTCCCCCTCCACAGACCCCCTTAACCTCACTACCTTGGGCCTGTCTAGGCCCTGTCCCCTATAATGGGTGGAGTGACCTGCCAGGACTTGACATGAAGGTTGTAGGTGCTCAGGAATTGTTGGCTCAGTGCTAGCATGGATGGGGCAGGAGAAAAGGCCAGACTGGAGGGAGCCCAAGAAGCTAGGAGGACGGAAAAGGAGAGATATGGAGACAGGGTCTGTCTTCTCTTGGCCACTCAAGGTCTAGGAGTCTCCAGACTGGTCAATTTCTAGGACCAATGGCACCTCTGTGGGACAGGCATACTTCCCCCCAGCCATGACAAAAGGCCTGACCCCTGTCCAACACGAGGGGCCCCTCACCTCACAGGCAGTCTGGGCATGAGGAAAGGGGTGTAGGGATGATGGTGGCAGTAGCCCAGCCAGCCAGAGTCAATCAGGCCTAGGTCCCTGTCCCTGCTGCCCCTGGCTGCCCATGTAGCCCTCTGTTTCTCCATCTGTAAAACAGAATCATGAAGCACTCATCTCATGAAATTAAAGGAACAAAGTGCTGAGCCCTAGAGTGGGGGTCACCTCCACTGGAGCATCTGGGAAGGCTTCCTGGAGGAGGGAGGAGACTCATGGGAATGGCCTAAACCTCCCTGGGATCTGCCAGGAGAGAGGGCACCGCTCCCCTAAAGGTATTTGAGGATAGTCCTGCTGCTCTCTCCCCCCACGAACAGCTGGAGCTCAAAACTGGCATTTCAGTCTCCCCATACAGCACCTGGCACTAAGCGCTACAAATGATCATCATGGTGGTGGTTATAATTACTTGTTAAAGGACCCTGGCCATCCCCGTGCGGCCCGCACTCTCTTTCCTGAATGGCGGTAACTCCAACCAGGCGGGCTGCGTCCCAGGCGGATCCAGACCCTGGGCAAGTATGGAATCCCTGACCCCAAACCTTGTCCCGGAGGCTCAGAGTGGCCCCTTCCACAGGCATTGGTGGGGGCGCGGCCTGCAGGGGGCGGGACGGCAGAGCACCCTCCCCTGCCGCCGTGACCTTAGGCTCCTCCTCCTGCCCGGCTCTCCGCCCTTTGCTGGGTCCCGGGAGAGGCGGGGCGGCGGTGGCTGCAGCGAAGTGTAGGAAGCCGGGCGGCGGCCGGCCGCGAGGAGGAGGAGCTTGCTGACTTGGGCGGTTCAGCGCGGCTGGGGTCAGAGCCGCAGACTTCCCCCAAGTAGTACCGCGCCGCTCCACCCCGGAGTGACGCCCTCCGCCCATGGGCCTGGCCAGGGGCAACTGGAGGGCGGCGCGGAGGAGGCGGCGACAGGTGGCGCGCAGCAGGTCCAGAGCCAGGCCGGGCCATGGCCGCCTCAGAGCGGCTCTACGAGTTGTGGCTGCTCTACTTCGCGCAGGTGAGCCCGCCCCGCCCCCGCTGTACCCCTTGCTTCACGCACCCGGCACCTGCTGAACCTGTGCCGGGCGATGCCGGGACAGCGGAGGTGCGTCCACGGCTCCGCACACACGTGTGTGCCCCCGGCCAGCCGAGTGCCTCTGGCACTTATACCTGGGAGACAGAGCTCGCGGGCGCGCACTTCATAGCAACCTCTCCAGCGAGACCGCGCAACCTGAGTCTTGCTTGCAGGAGGAGAGGGTCCTGGGTCAAGGCAGCCGGACACTCGCCACTTTACAGACAGGGAAACTGAGGCCTGGAAAGAACTGGAGACTGGCCGGCCGGGTCAGAAGGGAAAATGGGACCTAGCATGTGGGATACCCCTCTTGTGGGTGTGGCCTGGTTAGGTGATGGTGGCCAACAGGTCCGAGTGTGCTAGGGTTAGGGGTGTGGAGAGGGGATGCTCCTACCGCAGGTCCTACTTGAGTCAGATGCCCCCAGTGAACAGGCAGTGATAAGCTCCTCCCAGACTTGAGGTGGCCCCACCCTCATTTTGGGGGATGGACCCTCTAAGAGAAGAAAATAAGGTTTTGCTTTGGATGTCCAAGGCGGGGTTGGGGGTTTGAGGGCAGGAGGTATGTCTAAAGGGGTTGGAGGGAGGCCCTTTCCTCCTGAGCTCCCCACCCCTGCCTCAGAAACTACCTCAGGTGGCCTCAGGGTGAGGGAAGTGACTGACCCTGGTGTCCCATCAGCTGAGAAACTGGTGTCCTCCAAACTCTGTCTCGTATACATAGGCCCCCACTTTCCTTCTTTACCCACAGCAGGGAGGGATCCCAGGGTAACACCTCCCTCCCTTTAACCCAGCACCTCCCTCCCTGCACCTGCCTGGCATCATGCTCCTGGCTCAGGTGTGCCCTGGGCACAATGGATCATTGTATGCCCGTGAACAGCTTGTCACCGGGAGGAAGTTCATGCTCAGACCAGCTGGCCCTATGTGAAGAGGCTGACCAACCATCTCCCAGGGACCTGGAATCCAGGCCATAAGGGCCACAGCCTCTTTAGTGTGCTCAGGTTGTAAGAGGTCCAGGTCCCTAGCTGGAGGCAGTGAGTGGAGTAGAGTCCCTCTTTGGTGTGACCCAGACCAAAGTCTGTACTTCTGAGCCTCTGCTTCCCTGCCTGTAAAACTGACAGCCCTGACCTCAGGGGCTGCCTGGACTCTGCAGAGGGGTAGCCACTATGGCTGGCCCAGACCAGAGAAGGCTCTTTGTTTCCCTGCCCTCTCCCCAGCTCACCCCACCCTCTCTGTCTCCATCTCCGATGGTTGGCCCTTGTGAAGAACAAAGAGTCTGGAGGGAAACCTACCCCAGTCCTCCTACCTCTGATTGCTCTTTAGCTCTGGGCAAGTTCTTGATCTGTGACCAGGCGAAGGGGGCTTAAACCAGGTGATGAATCTGAGAGATGTTAATGATAGGTCTTCAGGCTGGATGGCAGCCTGCTGGGGTGTCTTGGTAGACCAGGATGCCAGGACTGTACCTGCAGCATGGTTTCCTCCTGATGCCCCTTCTAGCTGAGCTCTGCACACAGTCACCCACCCCTCATCCCCTCAGCAGGTGTTTAGCACTCATATCTGTGCTGACACTGTCCCCCAGCTCCTCACCTCACTGGGCAGGTATGGGGTACAGGCTGTCTGGTTGTAGTTGTGGAAGCCTGGGCAGGCAGGGGGCAGCCTGGGGCCGGGCAAACAAATCCAGGATGTGAGAGCAGAGCCAGGAGCGGGCGGGGCCAGGCCACCCAGCACTGCCTTCCTGCCGCCTGGTCCTACTCCTGCTCCCACTCCCGGAACACCGTCCCCACCCCTTGTGCTGGGCTCCCAGGGAGGGGTAGTGCTGTGTAATTTTGAGTTCTGCTAGGGACCTATTGTGTGTGCGCTTGGGGGAAGGAGAGTACAAGGTGAGGAGAGGAGCTGATAGAGGGTGTTAAGAGACCCCTGAGTTGGCCAGCACCCAGCCAGCAACGCCTGCGCCCCTCCCTTCAGCAGTGAGAGCTGACATCAGCTGGCAAACCTGTTTCCCCAGTTGTGGGTCTGGGTGGGGACATGGGGGCACGCCCCCTTCCTCCCCTTCCTCTCACCTTAAAGACCCCAGGTTTAGACCCCCCCACCTCTCCCCCTGTGGGCCCTGCTAAACTGGGGGGTCCCATGGTGGGTGAGAGGGCTGTGGGTGGCTACTAAGAGGGGAGGGAAGGGCCCAAGTGCCCCTGGACATCACTCGGACTTCCTCAGGGCCCTGGTGCAGAAACCAAGACAGGGTCCTACAAAGGTTGTCGCACCTCGCATTTAGTAGGTGCTCCTTGGATATTCATTGGGTAGAGGAGATGGGCCCCACGGTAGTGCCCAATCAAGGAGGGCATCCCAGAGGAGCCTGAGTTTGGGCCTTGATGGCTGAGGGGACAGGAATAGTGGGAGCAAGCACATGGCAGTGGGAAATACAAGAATCAAGTTGTCAGGAGTGGAGGACAGGCAGGGGTAGCCAAGGAGGCCTGGTAGAGGGTGGGGGCACATCCAGAGGACTCTGAACCCACCAGAGCTCCCCCAGGAAAGGCATAGGAAGGGTGTGAGAGGATAAGGGGACAGGGACAGCACCTGACAGGCTGGCAGGCCTAGCATGCAAATGAGTGCCCCCCTCTTAGGCTGGAGCAGTGGAGTAATGCTGTTCAACAGCCCTCAGTGAAAGGGAGCACTGTGGGGGGAGTATCAAAAGCTCAGGGCCACTCTGACTCACAAAGGTCAGGGCAGGACAAACACTCAGGTTACAAGTGGGAGCACAAGCTGAGCTCTCTAGTTATGCCATTAAGGACTCACAGGGCCTCTAGGGAGTTTAGGTCAGAGCCAGAGTTGACCTTGCTCTGCCCACCCTTCCCCCACATCTCTTATCCCTGATTAGTGATCTCTACTGCCTCATGGAAACATGGCCAGGCCCCCTGGGACCTTATTTGGGTCATATTCCTTCCTGGGCCTCAGTTTACCTTCTTGAAATGGGTAAAGGGAAGATGGAACAGCCTCCTGGGTGCTTGGTCTCCGTCAGCACCTCAGAGGGACAACAGGGGTTTCTTCCTCCTTGCCTCTGTGACCAAGACAACTGAAGTGGGAGCAACTGTGGTGACGGGGAGATTAGGACAGAGCCCAGGGGTGGGGGGTGGTAATCCCTGGAGTTGTTATAGTAACTGGGGAGCTGATGGGAAAGCATAGGGTCCCCATGGAAACAGGGTCAGTTACTGTGGGGACCCTGGAAGGAAATTCTCAGTTTCCATAGTGATAGTACAAGGGGTCATTAGCCCTCAGGGGTGTTACGGAGACCAGAAGGTTCACCCACCCTTTCCAGTACCCCCTCTCCAGGTAAGAGGAAGATACTGGCCTCGGCACTCAGACCACTATCCTCAGTTGTCCTTGCCTCTGGCAAAGTCACCGTCTTCCTGCTTCATCCCATGGCCTAAGGTCCTTCAAATCTGACCTCCAGACCTCATGATGTAGCCAGAAGCCACCTTTGGCTTGACATTGCCCTCCCCTTCATAATGCTGAGTGGGAAGACTCCCTAGGCTTGAGAGAGAACAGACCCTACCCCAACTGTCCCATTTTTGCATGTCTGTCCCTGGAGATGGAATGCTACCACCAGCTGGGCACCTCTGACTGAGAGGAGGCACCCGCTATTGAGCTGCGATCTTCTCTTCCTCCCTGCTCCTAGCTGTTCCCTGGAGTCCATTAACAAACTCCATTTCCCCTGCCTGGGGCAGCCAGCCCAGGAGACCTCAGCTCTGCCAATGAGCCAAGGTCTGCCTCTTGCCTGTCACTCACAGAGGGGGCTGGAGAGTGTTGCCCTAGAAGACCATGAGCTTGGGCACGCAGGAGCCCCTGGATTTGAAGCTTCCATTCACCCTGACCTGGTATTGGGTGGGTGTGGCTGGAGAGCTTTTACCATTCAGCAAAGGGATGGTTTTAAAGAGGTTAAATGGTAAGTAACAAGCTACCAAGAGTTAGAATGGGGACTGGACTCCAGAACCCATGCCCTCAACCACTGATTCCATTGGTAACCCCAAACTCTGAGGCACTAGACAGGGGGGTGCTGGGAAAGGTGTTCGCCCTGATGGGGGGGCATTTCAACAGAGGAAACATGGACAGCAAACTACATGCAGACCTGTGTGGTTGGGGCAGCAAGTAATGCCCTCGGGCTGGGGCATCCAGTAGGTTTGGGGTACGGAGGCTGGAGATGCAGGGCCTCAGATATGGGGGGAGGTGGACTTGCTCTAAAGATGGGAGTTTCTGATAGGGTGGGTGACTGGCTGATCGGGCAGTGATGGTGACTGATGTCTACTGGAGCCGCAGTGCGTGCTGAGCTTGGGGCAGGTCAAGCAGGGTCTGGGGACAGCATGGTGTCAGGCAGAGCTCAGTGGTCCCTATCCCCCCAGCAGACTCTTCCCCCTCCCATGCTACAGCCACCTGCCCTCAGCCCTCCAGGTTACCTCAGTGCCAGGGCAGTGGCAGTTCCATGCCCTCCCACTCCAGGACCGTTTGAGCCTAACCATCCCTTGGGAGCCCCTCACCCAAGGCACTCTTGAGTGCCTCACAGCTGGTTGGGCATAAGTTGGGGTCCCTACAGGGATGATCACAAGACCCTCTCTTCCCAGGGACACCAAGCTCCCCCATACCCACAGCATTCTCCCCTGCCACAGGGCCTGGCACCACTTACCTAGGGAGGGCTTGGCAGGTATGGCCGGTCCTGACTTGCCCTCAGGGCAAAGGCTGGGTTGGGGCAGGGGGGTGGCCCTGCTTCAGGTTTCTGCTCAGAGCTGGGGAGGGAGGAAGGGCCTGCCTGGGGTGGAGGCTCCGAGAGGGGTATGGGGAGCCCAAGCACCACAGCCACACCTTCTGGGCTCTGGACTCCTTCACACACAGCACTACCACCTTGCTCTTGTCCCCCTGTCCTGTTCTGTCTTCTGACCCTGTCTCCTACAGGGACTCCCATACCCCTGCATACAGCAGCCTCACGACACTGGGTCCAGGTCAGAGCTGGCCTGAGACCTTCCAGGGAGAAAAGGTGAGACCTAGAAAGGTAGAACAGCAGCTACCCTGACACCTGCCTAGTGGTGTGTTTTAGAGACCCCCTCATGCCCCCTCCATAGCTCACGAAGGCAGCCTTGATTGCCCCAGCCCTGACCCCAGACCTACTGAGAGTTTGCAGGACTGGACAGGCTGAGGGTGTGGTTCTAGGGACAGAAAGCAGGAGTGTGCAGAGTTTGAGGGACCCACCCCTGTTCTGGGAGGGCTGATCCAGATGGTGGCCATGGGGAGGGTGGGAGGTTCCTGTTTAAAAGTACCAAAAGCCCAGATCACAGGGTGCAGTAGGCACGGGGTGGGCAGAGGCCTGGACAGGAGGATGTGAATCACAGGGAAGGGGGAAAGGCTGGAGAAGCAGCGCCTGGTTGGACCAGGGGCCTGGAATGCCAAGCTCAGCAAGTGAGCATTTACTGGGGAGGGGGAGGAGGGTGTGATCAAATTTGGGCTTTCAGGTGCTCAGCAGAGCTGCAGCTGGCAGGAACAACCCACATTTTGGGTGAGAGATGATTAGCTTGACTGTGTAGGAGATGAGAAAACAGTGTTGAAGACACTTTTGACAGCAGATGGGTCTGTGGGGCCACTGAGGTAGGGGTCAGGGGTCACATGGTCAGCTTGGGCTGGCTGGCTAGCAACCATGAGTGGTCCTGGCCTAGAACAAAATCTGCACCCTCAAAGGAACAGCTGAAGCTGAGGTACTGAATGGGGCATCCCCTCTGGGGCCTCCCATCTCCCCGTCTGTAATAGGAAGGGTCAGAAGAAATGGAGCAGGAGCCCCAGCCTCCCCTGCTGTTTCAGGATCTGGGCATTTTGGTCTCCTTGCTGCTTGCTGCAAAGGCTGCCGGCACCAGAGGGTGGAGGGGTCAACAAACGTAACTAACTGACAAAAAGTCACAGGGGTATGGGCTTGTGCCTTGGTGGCCTCAGCCCCTCTCTGAGTTGCCTGGGCTTCGGATTTGTGCCAAAATGCACAAGGAAAGTCCCCAAACACAGGGTGGATAGCTGCTTTGCGTGAGTTTTTTGTGGGTCTGGCCCAGGTCTGCTGGGGTCAGGCTACAAAAATTAGCTTCATCCAAAGATAGCTCTGGAAGTTCTTGGGTATGAGGTCCATGGCCCCTGGGGAGCAGCCTCAGGCCTGCTGGGTGCTGACCATGATGTGTCCCTTGTCTCTTCCTCCTTCTCTGCTCTAGTCCCTACCTCACCTCTCTGACTCTGAGAAAGAAAATTGCCTTTAGGCTCAACTCGTTGGAAGCTCCAGATGGGGCCAGCATGGAGGGAGGGAGGGATATAAGGCAGAGCTCAGATATAGGTAACAACTCCCCTCCAACCTGTGCCCTGGGAGGAACTCAGAGGTTAGAAAGATTAGGGCTAGCCTAGGACTTCCTCAGCTGTGTCCCTAAGCAAAGAAACCTGCAGGGTCCAGGTGGGAAGGCCAGGACATGGGGTGTGGGGCAAAGGTATGAGTGGGTGTTCCACATCATCTCCTGGTCCTGAGGCCTTGGCCCCAGGTTAGGGACCTGTGAGTGCCTTGAATAAAGATTGCTACAGGAGCAGGGAGCAGAATCCGCTGGTAGGTGGGAGCTCCTCCAGGCCCAGATCTCATGCCTGTAAAACTAGTCTCTGGCCCACAGGCTAGAGCCCACCCACAAGCCCCACCCACAGTAGGGTGGCCCCGCCCTCTGTTTCACGCTCCACCCCCAGCGTCAGGACAGGTCTCTTGCAGCCTGTCTCGCTGGGCCCAGGGTGCCCCGGCCCCCCCACATCCCTGCGGTCTGCCGGGAGGAAGCGGTCCCCCTCCCCCACCGTGACTCTGCGCTTCCTGCCCCAGTCCGGGGCGGGAGGAGACATTTCCCGTTCACACCAAAGTTTCCCTGGCGGCGCCCAGACCTGGGTTCTGCCGCTACCCCTCTTGCCCATGGAACCTGCTCTGGGGCCTGGGGTCCAGGTAACTAGCGAGGGTGGGTGGAGATTCCCAGGGCAAGGGCAGGGCGTTCTGCCACCTGTACGTCGCAGGGGATGTGCGTGGGTCTGGGTCTGCTTGTCCACTGGTGCACATGCGTGCTGGGGTCCACAGTCAAGGAAGGTTTCCTGGAGGTGGTGGCTGCTGAGCTGGGAGGAGGTGGCAGAGGAGGACCCAGCCCAAAACCCTGGGTAGGGGGCTGCTTCTGTGTGGGACACCTCTTGCAGCCCCAGCACCGCTATGGGCCACAACCACACCCCACTTAGGCCCCTCCCCTGGTAGTGTCTGCCCTGCCTGGGTCACAAACGTTAGAGATGAGAGCAGAGACTAGGAGGCTGAGAGAAGCACAGGGGGGCCTGGATGTACCGCAGTCCTCTAATGCTGACCTTCCAAGTTCTTGTACTCCGTCCCCTCACTGCTCTGCCTTTAATCCCTGCACATGCCCTGTGTCCACCTGCATTCACTTTATACCTCTGTCTGCACCCCCTTGTCCCTCCCCGATCGCTGTACCCCTGTTGCCTCCCCTCCCCCCACCACCATTCCCTTGAATTCCTTTGCCTGCAGAAGGACCTGGGCTACCTGCAGCAGTGGCTGAAGGCCTTTGTAGGTGCCTTCGAGAAGACCATCTCACTGTCCTCCCTAGAGCCACGAAGGTGAGGCTGGGTCTGCACAGAGGACAGGGCCAGGGCAGGGAGATTGGGGGGTCTTTAGCACCCCAGTGACTCCCCTCCCTGCAGGCCAGAGGAGTCAGGTGCAGAGGTACCGGTGCTGCCACTGGATGCGCTGCATGTCCTGGCCGAGCAGCTGGACAGGGCGGACCTGGAGCAAGCCCTGCTGCTGCTCAAGCTCTTCATCATTCTCTGCAGGTGATCCCTGTTGTCCCCTCCACGGGCAGGGGCCTGCAGCTGTGGGCCGGAGGGAGTTGGGGGAATGACAAATTATTGTGACTTCTCCCATCATTTGCTCCCCCAGGAACCTGGAGAATGTAGAGGCAGGCTGGGGCCAAGTGCTAGTGCCCCGGGTGCTGGCACTGCTGACTGGGTTGGTGGCTGAGGTGAGGTGGCTTTGGGGGGGCTGGGGTAGATGGGGAGAGGCAGGCAGGAGTCATGGCTGGGCTAACTCCCCGTCTTCTCTCCCCACACCTATAGCTGAAAGGACAGCCACCACCACAGGAGGGCCGTGGGACCCAGCTGGAGAATGTGGCCCTACATTCCCTACTCCTCTGTGAGGGCCTCTTTGACCCCTACCAGACCTGGCGGCGCCAGCACAGTGGGTGAGACCCAGAGGAGGCTGGGGAGAGGTTGGGGGCTTGGTCTATGGCAGAGGTGTGGAGGGGACTGAGGAGCGGTGAGAGCTGGGCTCATGTGCCTGGCCTCACCCTACAGGGAAGTCATCAGCTCCAAGGAGAAGAGCAAATACAAGTTCGCTCCTGCTGCTTTTCCCTGTGAATTCAGCACCTTCTTCAGAGGTCAGGCCCCGCCCCTGCCCCACTTGGCCCCACCCCCAAACCTAGGCCCCTTCCTTCAGTTTCCTGATCCCATACATAGCATAGTGGCAGCTGCACACAGGGCTAGGACAGCCATGAGTGTTTGAGGGGGCCTCCAGAGGCTGATCAGGAGTTCAGGGACAGAGAGAAGAAAAAGGGTGAACCTGGGTAAAATGAGTAATTTCTTTCCTGGGCTGGAGTGAGGGTCCCTGCCAGGTAAAGGGCGGGGTTGACCTGCCCTCCTCCTTCCCTCCCCATCTCCTGGATCCTCCCAGCCACTTGTACCCTGCTCTGATCTAGACCACCTGAAAACTCCTTCTTCCAATCTCTTTGGCCCTGTAGCCTCCACCCAGGCTCCACCCCTCCTGGAGACACTGGCTACCTCAGGGTCTCCACCTCCTGCTCCCTTACTCCCAGAGGAGCTGGTGCCCAGGACACCTCTGGCCACATCTTCTCCCTGGTGACCCTGCTATCCTGGGTCTTCTCTCTCCTCTCACAGGAGGGAGACTGGCCAGGACTTTAGATGAACTCAGGGTGGGATGTGGCCTGCACAGGGGCAGGCAGGGCTGTGGGAAGGTGGTGACCTGTTGGGATATAAAGTGCCTCTGTGGTGCCCCGTGGAGCTGGGGGCCTGGGGCCAGAGGGAGGCAGCCACTGTTGGGCGGAGCTCCCTGCCTCCCTTCTCCTATGGCCTGGGTGCTTTTCTTAAAACAAACTGGATTTTGTTCCTCCTGTTGTAACTCCCTCAGTGATGGCCTGACACCCTCAAGATCAAATTCCACTCCTCCCCACAGCCCTTCTCTCCAGCCCCCCGTGCTCCCTGTCCTGTCATCCCCTGAGTGCTACTGCTTACCCCTGCCAGAGTCCTTGCCCATGCTGTGTTCTGTCCCTTCATGGGCCAACTGCCTTCTCAGGCCTCACCTCAAAAGCCCCATCCCCAGGGAGGCCTCCCACCCCGTGCCAGCCACCCCTCCCCTACCCATGTGACCCTGGACAGGTCCCTTCTGCCCTCTGGGTTTCAGTCCGTGGCCTGACATCCTGTCCAGCTTTGCTGGAGCAGGGCCAGATGGCCCTCCCACGTACGAGGCTGTGAAAGCCCCTAGAAGTCCCCAGTGAGGGCACTGGCGGGAGGGGGGCATCAGTATAGTAGATGCAGCAGGGTCCCGAGAGCAGGGCATGGGAAGCTCTAACCGTCGCAGAGGCAGAGGGAGCAGGAGATTTGATCCTCGGTCACCATGGGGGAGCAGAGCAGGGATGTGCTCACCGGGAGCCCCCACTTTGAGGCTTAAGGATCTGCGGAACTGGCTAGGCTCTCAGGGCAAGGCCATGTTCCCTCAAGACCATTAAAGAAGGGTGTGTCCCTTTCAGACCCCCTAGAATAGAGCCATGACTTCTTAGAGCCCCCCCCAGGTAGAGCTGGGTCTTCTCCCTCAGACTGGTCTTTTACTTGGCCCAGCTCCCTCTCCCCTTCACCCCAGGGCACTCACCTCTTGTGCAGTCCCCTGGGTCCACAGCCCTGCAACCTTGGTGACATTGTCCTGCCCTGCCCACCACCCCCCTACCCAGAGAGCCTGCAGGATGCAGATCACTTGCCTCCCATGCTGCTTTCGCGTCTCATCCACCTCTTTGGCGCAGTCCTCGCAGGGGGAAAGGTAGGCTGGGAGCTGAGCCTGTGGGCCAGAGGGTGGCCGTCTCAAGTCTCTCTGCTGGGTGAGCCTCTTGCCCACTACCCGTCTCTGTCACAACTGCAGGAGAACGGGCAGATGGCTGTGAGCGATGGCTCTGTGCAGGGCCTGCTGGGTGTGGTGCGGGCCTGGGGCCATGTGCCAGCCCAGGACTCCCGCCTAGTGCCACTGGCGCTGGAGGCACTAGTTGGCGCAGTGCATGTCCTGCATGCCAGCCGTGCACCCCCCCGAGGGCGAGAGCTTCGTGCCCTGCTTGAGGGCTACTTCCACGTCCTTAATGCCGACTGGCCAGCTGGTCCGAGCTCAGGCTCTGAAGAGGCCTTTGTCACCCTGCGGGTCAGCATGCTAGGTGGGTATGGGCACCTAGTCTCTTGGGGAGGGGTACCACAAGGGGAAGGCCCAAGTGATGATGGAAAGGCTGGGCTGGACAGCATAGGAGAGAAGGTTTTAAAGGTTGACTGGAGGGGACTGGGCAGGGCCTCACCATTGACCTTTCCACAGATGCCATCCCCATGATGCTGGCATGTGAGGACCGGCCCGTGCTGCAAGCTACCTTCCTCAGCAACAATTGCTTTGAACACCTCACTCGCCTCATTCAGAACAGCAAGGTGGGTGGGGCCCAGGCTGGGGGTGCTGCGCCTGGAACGGGAGGAGCCTGGGGGAGCCATGTGTAGGTGCCGAGTTGCTGCTGAGCACAAACAGGCTGGACCAGGCAGGGGTGTTGCAGCTGGTGGGTCAGACTGTGGTTCAGTGGGAGGGCCTGGTGTAGGGACAAGGGCTTGTCCCCCTGAGGCCCCTATAAGGATGGCTGTGTATCCCACAGGAAGGGATTTGTTATGGAAGGAAGGGAACTTTCCTGGCCCCTGGTTTCCCTTTCCTTGGCCCCAAGTACAGGGGCTGGAGGAGGGCTCAGCTGCTTCAGACGCAGTGCCCACTCCACCCGCTCATCCGCCCCTGACTGCCTAACTGAGGAGGGCATGGGCGACTCAGCACCCCGTTCTTCCCTAGTGCCTGGTGGCCTAGTGGGGACATTCTTCCCTCTGGGGCAGAGCCCTGGCAGCTGCCCCTGGTCCTGCTCTAACTCCGCCCTCCCCCATCTTCCTCCCGTCTCTTCTTTGCCTCCTTCACCCTGTGCCCTCCGCCTTCCCCACAGCTGTACCTGCAGGCCCGGGCGCCCCCTGAGGGGGACAGTGACCTGGCTACCCGGTTACTGACAGAGCCCGATGTCCAGAAGGTACCATCCTGGGGCTGACCAGCTCAGGCACCCACCTCCCTGGGCACCCACCCCCGGGACTCCCTCTTTGAGCCTTTCCTGCACTGTAGCAGACGTATGTCAGGCCTGATATGGCCTAGCAATGGGCGTGGGTCCCCCATGCTGTCTCACCCGCCTTCCAAGTCCCCATCCTAAGGAACAGATCAGGAGGTGGTCTATGCCCTGCCTGGTGGTAGTATCGGGACCTGGGGTTTGGCTGCGCCGAGCTGGAAGGAACCTTCGAAACTCTCAGCCACCCACCCCCCTTTCTCAGAAAGGGAAACAAAAGCCCAGATACTCAGGAATTGGGCTGTGGTCACTCACAGAGGAGGGGTCTCCCACGTGGGGCCACTTCTTTACTGTGCCCACCCTAAGTAGGTTACTGGGAGTCCCCCGCCCCTCATGATGTGCCCCCGCCTCACCTTGCACAGGGCTGGGGAAGGCTGCCGGGTGTCAGCTGGGGGCTCCACACGGGGCACCCTTTTTGGTGGCTCAGCTCCGGGGCCCCAACCTCTAGAGCCCTGCCCTGGCTTGTCTTCGCCCCAGGTGTCCCTGCAAGTGCTCACTTCCCGAGAGCCTGCGTGTCCATTCACCCAGTGTCCATTCACCCACAAAGCAGGCGGGGCAAGGCCATGCCCCTTTGTTTTTCAGATGAGAAAATTGAGGCCCGGAGGAGGGAAGAAAGTTGCCTGAGGTCAAAATATGGCCTAGCACCTGCTGACAGACTCCTTAAACCCTCAGCCCCTGAGGATGGGGCAGGGGGAGTGAGCAGTGTGCCTGTGGCTGTCAGGTTCAGCCAGCTGAACCTCAGTGTCCCCACCTGGATCTATGGGACAGGGGTAGGGTAGGACTTAAAGGTCTCGAAGGTTCTTCTGGTTCTAACATCCTGTGGTTGATTGCCCCTAAATCCCTGACCCTCTGTCAATCTCTGTGGGTGATGGGGCACTTGCTGGCCTGCTGCACACCTGTGTCTAGCTTGGGTGGGGATGAGTGGGGATGGGTGGGGGCTGGGGCCCTAAGTGCACCAGAGAAGCGGGGAGTTGGGGGTACAGCGAGAGCATCCACTGTTGATCTGTCCCAGTGAGGCCCTTCCCAGCCTCGGTTTCTTTCCAGACCTCTTTGTCAGAGTGGTTCTTGCCAAGCTGCTCTGAGAGGGCCCTAGATTCAGGGTAGGGTCATAGCAGTTGGGGCAAGAAGTAGAGGGCCTGATACCCTGACAGGGTGGCTAATCCAGTACAAGCCATGTGCCTTGGGATGCCTGGCCCTGCACCTCTTTTACTGCAGGGTGCTGCCAGCTGCAATATCTTGTCCCCTGCCTCTCCTGACTGCCCCTCCCCACCCCAAGGTTCTGGATCAAGACACAGATGCCATTGCAGTCCATGTAGTGAGGGTGCTGACCTGCATCATGAGCAGCTCCCCATCGGCCAAGGTGAGACCACTGCACCCCAGCTGCAGTGGGGGTATGGGATGGAGTTAAATTGACCACATGTCCCCAGAACTGTCCTGGCTGGTGGCCATAAGAATCCTGCTCCCTGGAGCAAAGCAAGTGAGCTGAGGAGGTGACCATCCTACCTGCTTGGGCATAGCTCAGCACGCTGGGTGGGCATGATCACCAGTCTGTCCTTGGGAGCTGGATGTCCTAGGTCAGGGCTGGATGGGGGAGGGATGCCTGTGGGCTGACCACCATCTGCAGCCTTCTGAGGTGGACCCATGCCCCAATTCCTCTGCACCCCTACCCTTGCCAGCACGGTGACGCAGAGGCATAGCCCTTCCAGGGTTCCCGTGGGTATGGGTTTGCCCTGGGGCCCGTGCATGTGTTCATTTCTTTCACACGCTACCTTACACAGGAGGTATTTAAGGAACGCATCGGCTACCCTCACCTGCAGGAGGTTCTGCAGAGCCACGGTCCTCCCACCCATCGGCTGTTGCAAGAGCTGCTCAACATGGTGAGGGCAGGAGCTTGGGACCAGGGTCCCAGAGGCAGCCGGGACTGAGTCAGGGTTACCACAGATGGTGGGCTCTCCACCCTGGGGGACTGTGTTGACTGTGGCCAGTATGTGGTGTGACCTGTGGCCTGGCCACATGTCAGTGCCACTCAGGTGAGGGTTCTGGACTGCGTGGGGCCTTAGAGGCAACTAAACATTAGCAAGCCCCAGGGGCATCCTAGAAACACACAGTTGGGTGAGGCCAACCCACACTGACAGCGGAGGCTCAGGGGTTACCAGTGCTGAAGGACTGTTATGAGTAGTGACGGTCACTGGTGGCCCTCTGAGCCTCACACACAACCCGTGGGCAGGATGGGGTCGCCCATGTTGCCCTCTCCTGCTGTAGGCAAGTAAATGGGGACAGGAAGTTCCCCTGTTGGCAGGGTGCCACAGTTGACCGGGGACTATCATTCTTTCCACCCACAGGCTGTGGAGGGTGACCACAGCACGTGCCCACCCCCGCCAATCCGCAACGAGCAGCCGGTGCTGGTGCTGACGCAGTGGCTACCAGCACTGCCCACAGCTGAGCTGCAGCTCTTCCTAGCACAACGGCTCCGGTGGCTCTGTGACAGCTGCCCTGCCAGCCGTGCCACCTGTGTGCAGGCAGGCCTGGTGGGCTGCCTGTTGGAGACACTCAGCATGGGGGTATCCCTGGGGGCCCGCTGCCAGGAGCAGTTGTTGGCACTACTGCAAGCACTGGGCCGCGTGTCATTAAGGCCCTTGGAGCTGCGTCGCTTGCTGCACCCCCCACCAGGGCTGGACTCTGGGCCAGGCGGAGCCGAGGCTGGGAAGGCACGACATGCAGGTGCTATCATCCGCGCTTTATCAGGCATGGCCAGGCACCAGGGTCCTGCACGTGCCCTGCGCTACTTTGACCTCACACCCAGCATGGCGGGTATCATGGTGCCCCCTGTGCAGCGATGGCCAGGACCTGGCTTCACCTTCCATGCCTGGCTCTGTCTGCACCCCACGGATGCAGTGCTTGCCCCAGCCCCCACCCGACCACTCCAGCGAAAGCAGCTATACAGGTGGGTCACTGCCAGAAGCCAGGGCCCTCCTGCCAGGGTGAGCAGGGACAGGCAGCATAACTGGCTTGCCTGCCCCCAGCTTCTTCACCAGCAGTGGCTCAGGGTTTGAGGCCTTCTTCACGGCGGCTGGGACCCTGGTGGTGGCTGTGTGCACACGGAAGGAGTACTTGACCATGAGCTTGCCCGAAGTGTCCTTTGCCGACTCTGCCTGGGTGAGCCCCCGTCCTTCTCACATGGCCCAGTGGAGGGGGGTGCCAAGTCCCAAGTGTGGCCTGATGTGGTGGCTTCTGTTCTAGCACTGTGTGGCTATCGTCCATGTGCCTGGGCGCCGGCCCTTCAGCCAGAACCTGGTCCATGTCTACAAAGATGGCCATCTGGTCAAGACAGCACCCCTTCGCTGCCCCTCCCTCAGTGAGGTGTGCCAAGCAGGATTTGGGGGGACCTTGGGCAGGGAGGGACTTGGAACATGGTTGGGGGGGCCTGGAGCCCCTGTAGGTCTCCTCAGCCTCTGGGGTACGTGCAGCTTCGGAGGTCACTTTGAGGAACTAGATGTCGGTGGAGCCCCAGGCTTTGCTGCGACCTGACTGCTCCCCAACCCTGGCCCCCACAGCCTTTCTCCTCCTGCTGTATCGGCTCTGCTGGGCACCGCACAACCACCACCACCACGGGGCTGCCCACGCCACCAGTCCCCGCTGCCCTGGCTCACACTCACCCCTCCCTCACCCGCTCCCAGTCGGTCCCAGCCTCCACAGGCCTTGGCTGGGGGTCCGGGCTGGCGGCCCCCCTGCAGGAGGGCGGCATCAGCTCCACCCTTGCAGGCACACAGGACACTCGGTGGGGCAGCCCCACGTCCCTGGAGGGCGAGCTTGGGGCTGTGGCCATCTTCCATGAAGCCCTGCAGGCAGCGGCTGTGCGGATCCTGTGCACCCTGGGTATGCAGCACCATCCGCCCTGCCCAGCCCCCACCCCGTTGTCCCAAGACCCAGAGCCTGGGACTTATGAAGCATTCAGGCCAGAAACTAAGGGTTCAGGACAGAGAAGGTGTCTCTGGGGGTCTGTTTGGTCAGGCAGGGAAGAGACAGGCTCTGGATGGGGTGCAGCCAGGGGCCCAGTGAGTCTGAGGCCCCTACCCACCCTCAGGGCCCAATGAGACGGCACCCTTCAAGCCTGAGGGCGAGCTGCATGAGCTCAGCGGCAAGCTGCTTCTCCATTACTCCCCTCAGGTACTGTGGGGTGGGAGGTGGGGAGTGCAGCCGGGCTGCTGCCCTGGCTCCCTTACTCTGTCCGCTCCCCACTCCTCCATCCGACCTTGCTGCCGGCTCACTCCCCTACCCCAGGCCTGTAAGAACAACATCTGCCTGGACCTGTCCCCCAGCCATGGCCTGGATGGCCGCCTGACAGGACACAGGGTGGAGACCTGGGACGTGAAGGTGTGTGTGCACGTGTGGGCCACATGTGAAGGTGTGAGCATGGGGCACATGTGTGTACGGAGCCAGCTGGAGGGTGGTACCCTGGGAGGGTCTTGGGTCTCCACTGCAAGAAAGCAAAACTCCCCTGCATCAAGTTCTCAGGCCGGATGGTCTGCTGGGAGGCGTGGGGTAGGAAACTGGCTGGGAGGCGCCCCCTTACCACCATCCCCCTGCCCCCAGGATGTAGTGAACTGCGTCGGGGGCATGGGTGCCCTGCTGCCTCTGCTGGACCGAGTGGCAGCGCAGCCCCAAGAGGCTGAGGCAGGCCCGGCTGAAACACATGACCTCGTGGGGCCCGAATTGACCTCTGGCCACAACACCCAGCGCCTACTTCTCCCCCTGGGCAAGTCTTCAGGTAAGTGTCTCTGGTGCCTGGGTTGCAGGGAGGGAATCTTGGCATGATGGTGTTGGAGTGCTTGAGGTCTCGTGGCCACTGGCAGGCGCCTGAAACACATCTCTCCCCTTCTGGCAGAGGAACGCATGGAGAGGAATGCAGTGGCTGCCTTTCTACTGATGCTGCGGAACTTCCTGCAAGGTCACACGGTGAACCAGGAGAGCCTGGTGCAGTGCCAGGGGCCTGCCATCATCGGGGCCCTCCTGCGAAAGGTGGGGCCTGGTGGGGCAGGTGCAGGGATCGGGGGTGTCTGCCTGTCTGACTGAGGGGCTGGGCGGGGGAACCTGATGCTCTGTCAGTCAGGGGGAAGCTCTTGGGAGAGGTGGCAGTTGCTTGGAGACATGAAAGGCTGGGCAGGGTTTAGCTGAGACGATCCAGGGAAAGGGCCAGCATAGGCTGCGGCAGGGGACCTGCACTTCAGAGACAGCAGGAGCCACCGAAGGGTTTTGAGCAGGCAGATGGCCACATGGGTGTCCATCGCGGCTGTTCGGGGAAAGCGGAAGCTGAGAGGCTCACACAGCAAACAGGTGGTGCCTGTCGTCTGAGCCCCACTCCTTCTCTCACCCCAGGTTCCCAGCTGGGCCATGGACATGAACGTGCTCATGTCTGCCCAGCTGCTCATGGAGCAGGTGGCAGCTGAGAGCCGCAGGCCCCTCCTGTACCTGCTCTACCAGCATCTGCTCTTCAACTTTCACCTGTGGACCTTTAGTGACTTTGCTGTGCGCCTCGGTAGGTGGGGGGACCTGGGTAAGGGGCCAGCCTCAGGGCAGGTGTGGGCTGAAAAGTTACAACCCTGCTCTGGGAGATCCAAGGGATGTCTGTGATAGGAATCCAGCTCTGTCCTGGGGTGTGTGAGGCACATATGGCCCTGCCCTGGAGAATATGATGGGCCCAGCTCAGCCTGGTGGCCTGAGCCCTCTGCTGATGCCACTCAGGCCACATCCAGTACATGTCCAGCGTAGTACGTGAGCACAGACAGAGGCTGTGGAAGAAGTACGGGGTCCAGTTCATCCTCGATGCCCTGCGTACCCACTATAGGTGAGGCCGGTGGGGCCAGGTGGGCAGTGGGAGCTGACACAATGGCCTCTGGCTTCAGGGACAGGACGGTGTGCTCCCCCGGCTCACTTTCCCACTCTCCCTGATTTCTTTCCCCTCCATTCTCCTGGGCCTGGCTGGGTGTGCACGCTGGACCTGCCAGCCCACAGCGGGAGCACCCCCTGGCTGCTGACGACCTGCACACGATGCAGACTTCTCTTCTGGGCCTGGCTCGGGAGTTCCTGGTGCGGAGCCTCTCGGCTGATGACATGCAAGTCGCACAAGTCATGCTGAGCTTTCTGGCAGCCACAGGTGATGATGGCCAGGTAAGCCGGCATTGGTGAGGGTGAGGCTTAGGTGAAGGGTGTGTGGATCACGGGGGGCCCAGCCCAGTGTAAGACTCTGCACCCCCAGGTGGTGGGTGCGCTGGACCTGCTGCTGGCACTGCTGCAGGGCTCCGCGGCACAGGAGTCCTTGACTGTCTTTCTGTTGGAGTCGGGGAACCTCGAAGTGCTGCTGGCACTGCTGGTGCGACCAAGGTCGCTGCCTCTGCTGCATGATCGAGTCTGCAAGGTACACGCAGCCCGCCTCCGACTGCGGCATCCCATTTGCTGAGGCCCCTGCCTGGGGTCCAGGGAGGTGCAGGCCTTGGGCCAGCGGATAAAGCTGCCTTCACAGGCCTTCCCTCGAGCCACACAACTGCGTGGTGACTTCCCATCCTACAGTAACCCCTGCTTCATGATGACAATCCCCCAATGACCCTATGCAGATCCTGCGCAGACTGCAGCAGAATGAGCGATTACCTGACTGGGGCCGTCAGCGGCTCCGGCTGCCAGACTACGGTCTTCAGGGTCTCGTTGCCTGCCTGCCTGAGGGGACTGTTTCTCCCCAGCTCTGCCAAGGCCTCTACAAGCTATTCCTGGGGGCAGGTACAACCTGGTTTAGGCTAAGAGGCAGGCCAGGTGGAGGGAGTGACATGTCAGGAAAACGGGGCAGGTGGGAAGAGGGAAGGTGGTGTTGGCATAGGGGACCAGTCTCTCAGGCCCCTCTGCCCGTCCTCCCAGACCGCCTGAACCTCTCAGATCTGCTGGCTGTGGTACAGCTGTCCCTCCAGGCTGACCTCAGTGTTCGCTTAGACATCTGTCGCCAGGTAAGTGGGAAAGACGAAAGCTTTGGGGGACGGGGTGCAGGTTCTGCCCTCTTCACTTCACTTCACTCTGCCTGTCTGTGACAAGGGGTCTCTGGAGGCCTCCCCTGCAAAGGTCCCAGGAGGAGGGTCTGGGGGCAGGTGGTCAAATGCGTCCCTCACTTGCTATGCCCTGGCCCGCAGCTCTTCCACCTCATCTACAGACTCCCAGAGGTAGTGCGGCTACTGGCCCAACAAGCTGGCTGGCAGGATGTCCTGACCCGGCTGTATGTCCTGGAGGCGGCCACGACTGGCAGTCCCCCACCCTTTGCCCCAGAACCACCCACCTCCCTGGAGCCAGCCTTGCCCAAGCCACCCACTGAGTCACCCTCCGAGTCTTCAGATGTCTTCCTGCCCTCAGGGGTTTCCTGCCCCTCTGAAGCCTTTTACCATGCTCTCTCCCCTTTCTACATGCCCTTTGACTTGGGCCTGGAACGGGCCAGCGTGGGCTCAGGCAACACTGCTGGTGGCGGCAGCAGTGGGACTCTTACTCCAGCCAGCCAGCCTGGCACACCTTCCCCACTGGATGGCCCGCGGCCCTTCCCTGCTGCCCATGGCCGCCACAGCTCCAGTCTCTCCAATGTGCTGGAGGATGGCAGCCTCCCAGAGCCCACCATTAGTGGGGATGACACCTCTAACACCAGCAACCCTCAGGTGAGGTGGGCCCACCCTCTGCCACTGCATGGTACCCAAGGAAGGATGCCTCTGGCACATAGTCTGCCACCAGGGCTACAGTCGCCAGTTGGGCCTGTTGCTGCCCCCTTGTAGCTCTCACTTGCAGCTGTGCTCCCAAGGAGGTCATGGAACAGGGCGAGTCATACTGAGCCAGAGTGGGGGATGCCAGCCAGGCTTCAGAGGGTCCTCAAGAAAGCCTGTAGAGCAGAGTCCATAAGGGCAGCATATCCCTAAGGGTCCTGCCTTGTGCTTCTGAGTTTGGGAATGAGTCTCTGCTCATCCTACGAGAACTGCCTCATCTCCTCTTGGGAGTCCAGTGAGACCCCAGGATTCTCCCTAGAATTCAGATAGTGGCAGAATCCAGACCTTTGGCGCCAGGTTGCCCGTTAGCTGAATGCTTTGCCTCCTTCTGCTCCTACTAGCAGGTGGACGAGGGGTGCTGAGTGGGGGTGGCAGGGGTCAGCCTGATGGCCTCCCTCCCCAGCCCACACCCACACCACCAACCTGTGCCCACAGCAAACCTCTGAGGAGGAGTTGTGCAACCTGCTCACCAACGTGCTGTTCTCAGTGACATGGTGGGGCGTGGAAGGCACCGATGAGGCTGCCTGGCGGGAGCGTGGCCAGGTCTTCTCCGTGCTTACCCAGCTGGGGGCCTCAGCCACGCTTGTGCGCCCCCCAGATTATATCAAGCGCAGGTGAAAGGGCAACTTGGGAGGACGAGGGGCCTCGGGGAGCCTGGGGGCAAGGAAGGCAGTCAGTAGAGTAGACACCTGAGTCCCTCGCCCACCCCCAGCCTCCTGGAGATGATGCTGGAGTCAGCCCTGACTGACATCAAGGGGGCCCCCGTCGGGGTCCTGGCCAGCCTCACCCAGCAGGCACTTTGGCTGCTGCGCCTGCTGCAGGACTTCCTGTGTGCTGAGGGCCATGGTAACCAGGAGCTGTGGAGTGAAAAGGTGCGTTGCTCAGAGGAGCATGAGCTGCGTGAGCACTCTTGTTCACGCGAGCCTGTAGGCATCTGATCTGGGAGGTGGCTGAGTCCATGTGTGCTGTTGTGGGTGCATCTGCACGAATGCCTATAAGCGTGGACTCGTCTGTGTGCACAAACCCTACCTGACCCCAGCCCAGACTTTACGTCGCTCCCCCCCCCATGGACTCTTGGCCTCGTCTGTTGACATCTGTCGGGAATATGTTATGTGTGGCAGCTCTTTGAAGGTGTGTGCAGCCTGCTTGATCGCCTGGGAGCCTGGCCGCACCTGGCCAACGGCACAGCCGATCTCCGTGAAATGGCACAGATTGGCCTGCGTCTAGTACTTGGCTACATCCTGCTGGAAGACCCACAGGTGAGCACAGGAGTGAGTGTGGGGGTAGGGAGTGTGGCAGGTGTAGGGAGCTCTGAGTGGCTGGGTGCCACCCACTTCCTGCTTACACCCACAGCTGCATGCCCAGGCCTATGTGAAGCTACACATGCTGCTGCAGACTGCAGTGCCACCCCGCCGGGAGGAGGCCTGCTATGTGCTCTCCAAGCTGGAGGCTGCACTGGGGCGGGCACTGAACACCTCTTCCTCCAAGAAGGCCACCGAGGATGCAGTGTCCCCACCTGCAGCTGCAGCCGCTGCAGAGCGCTGCTCGTGGCTGGTGCCACTAGTGCGCACGCTGCTGGACCGTGCCTATGGGCCACTGGGGCTGCAGTGGGGACTGCCTTCCCTGCCGCCCACCAATGGCAGCCCCACCTTCTTCGAGGATTTCCAGGCTTTTTGTGTCACACCTGAATGGCGCCACTTCATCGACAAGCAGGTACCTGGAGGTAGGGGCCCAGGAAGAGGCATGGGGCTGGGGCCCACTTCCTGCACTGATCTCCTCTCTGTGCCCAATCCTGCAGGTGCAGCCCACCATGTCTCAGTTTGAAATGGACACATACGCTAAGAGCCACGACCTCATGTCGGGCTTCTGGAACGCCTGCTATGACATGCTCATGAGCAGTGGGCAGCAGCGCCAGCGGGAGCGTGCTTATAGTCGTCGGGCCTTCCAGGTGTGCTGCCCGGGGTTGGGGACAGGGAGCTGCTCCACACATGCTCCCAGGGGACAGCTGACAAGGCAGGGTGGAGGAATGGGGGCAGGACAGGCTGCAGCCAGCAGGACTGACCCATTCCCCTGCCCCAGGAGTTGGTGCTGGAACCTGCACAGCGGTGGGCACGCCAGGAGGGACTGCGCTACTCCCTGGTGCTGAAGCAGCAGGCAGCGCAGCAGTCGACCTCCCTGCTGCACTGGGGGGCGCTATGGCGCCAGCTCTCCAGCCCCTGCGGGGCCTGGGCTCTGAGGTGGGCCAGGCTTGGGGCGGAGTCACAGGGGAGAGGTGGGGCTTGATAGGGAGGGGGCGATCTGAAGCCCCAGAGTGCCTTTGAGGTGAGTGGGGCCTTGGAGGGATGGGGGTCTGCAGCCTTCCACCTGCCTGTGACCAACACTGGGGACATTCTGCAGAGACCCCCCCACCCCTCACTGGAAACTATCCAGTGCTGAGACATACTCACGCATGCGTCTGAAGCTGGTGCCCAACCATCATTTTGACCCTCACCTGGAAGCTAGCGCCCTCCGCGACAATCTGGGTGAGAGAGTGTGCCGAGCTGTGTCCACCCAACTCGTATTTCCAGTCCTGCCTTTCTCTGGCTGAGTACCCTTGATCCCTATAGGTGAGGTTCCCCTGACACCCACCGAGGAGGCCTCACTGCCTCTGGCAGTGACCAAAGAGGCCAAAGTGAGTACCCCGCCGGAGGAGCTGCAGGAAGACCAGCTGGGCGAGGATGAGCTGGCTGCACTGGAGACCGTGTGAGTGGGGCCCCTCGAGAGACCTGACTGGGGCAGTGGGCAAGGGGCCTGCTCCGGTGTGCACCTGCTGTGCCATTGCCTCCCTGAGACTGTCTCCTGCTGCCCAACTTCAGTCTCCTGAAAGGACTGTCCAAAATCAGGTGGCAGGGCGGGGGCATTGGGTGCTAGCTAGGCACCCAGAACAGGACTGAGACACCAACCAGGGCAGGATGGGGGCCCCAGGGAGTGGGCAGGGCTGGGTATGGGGAAGCAGGGGACAGAGCTTGGTGTCCTGGCAAGATATTTGGAAGCTTAGATAGGAGGAGGGACAGGAACTGGGGCCACTCCTCACTTTCTGGGAGGCATGAGCATTATGTACCTCACGACGTGATGGCACTTGGGGAGTATGGCCCTTGGACTTGTCAGGAAGGGGGTCCTGGAGCCTGAGGTGGGTGTTGGTCTTTAGGATGGAGGCGGCAGAGCTGGATGAACAGCACGAGAAGCTGGTGCTCTCGGCTGAGTGCCAGCTGGTGACAGTAGTGGCTGTTGTCCCAGGACTGCTGGAGATCACCACACAGCACATATACTTCTACGATGGCAGCCCCGAGCGCATGGAAACCGAGGAGGGTATGTCCTGGTGGAGTGGGTTGGGGAGATGGCAGGGAATGGCTGGGGTCTGGGCGGGGCTGGAGTGAGTGATCCCCAAACCCACTCCTCATCCCCCAGGCGTCGGCCATGACTTCCGGCGCCCGCTGGCCCAGCTGCGTGAGGTCCACCTGCGGCGTTTCAACCTGCGCCGTTCAGCACTTGAGCTCTTCTTCATTGATCAGGCCAACTACTTCCTCAACTTCCCGTGCAAGGTGGGCGGGACCCCAGCCTCATCTCCTTGCCAGGCTCCCAAGCTCCAACCCTGCCCTGTCCCACACCACACCCAGGTGCGGAACCAGGTGTATTCGTGGCTCCTGCGCCTGCGGCCCCCCACTCAAGGCTACCTAAGCAGCCGCTCCCCCCAGGAGATGCTGCGTGCCTCAGGCCTTACCCAGGTGAGAGCCCTGGAGAGTGAGGTGGTGGGTGTGAAGGCAGAAGCCTGAGGGTGGGGGCAGGGCCGGACAGCCCAGCCGGCTCACCCCTTGCCTGCGTCTGCCTCCAGAAATGGGTACAGCGTGAGATATCCAACTTCGAGTACTTGATGCAACTCAACACCATTGCGGGGAGGACCTACAATGACCTGTCTCAGTACCCTGTGGTGAGGGCCCCACTCTTCACACCTCCACCCCCGTCCCTCTGATCTGTCAGCATTTGGTTCACCCAAGTGTGGGCACCTACCAGTGGGCCAAGCCACGAGCTTGGTCCTGGGTAAGTGTGTCTCTGACTAAGACCTGGCCTCTGTCCCACGGACCCCAGCCCCACTCCCCTCTGTTCCTGGCCTCTGTTCCCCAAAAGGAATCCTGTCCCAGAACAGTTTGTCCTGCTCCCTTGACCTGTGGGCAGGCTCTGTGCCCATTTTCCTGAGGGGCAGGGCAGGGTGGGCAGGTAACTTCCATCAGGGTCCTTATGCAGCCCCCACCTGGGTGGGTGGCCAGTTTCCCTGGGTCCTGCAGGACTACGTTTCCCCAACCCTGGACCTCAGCAACCCAGCTGTCTTCCGGGACCTGTCCAAGCCCATCGGTGTGGTGAACCCTAAGCATGCTCATCTCGTGAGGGAGAAGTGAGCACGTGGGCAGGCCGGGTTTGGAGAGGTGGGGATGGGCCAGGGGAGGGTTTCTGTTGACTCCCCCTAACTGTGACCCCAGGTATGAGAGCTTTGAGGACCCAGCGGGCACCATTGACAAGTTCCACTATGGCACCCACTACTCCAATGCAGCAGGCGTGATGCACTACCTGATCCGCGTGGAGCCCTTCACCTCCCTGCACATCCAGCTTCAGAGCGGCCGGTGCGGACCTGGGGATGGGAAGCAGATGGGGGGAGGTCCTGGGCCTGCCCCACTTTCTTCTTCCCTCTGGCTGCACCTTCTCCCCACTCACCTCGGCCCATGTCCTCCCCCAGCTTTGACTGCTCTGACCGGCAGTTCCACTCAGTGGCGGCAGCCTGGCAGGCACGCCTGGAGAGCCCTGCCGACGTGAAGGAGCTCATCCCAGAGTTCTTTTACTTCCCTGACTTCCTGGAGAACCAGAACGGTAGGTGTAAGGCGCCGGCAGTGGGCACGAGGAGGGAGATCACAGGCTGGGGGCGGCCAGGGAGCAGTGAGCCCCGCACAGGGACACGGCTGACTCAGTCCTCTGTGCCAGGCTTCGACCTGGGCTGCCTCCAGCTGACAAATGAGAAGGTGGGGGACGTGGTGCTGCCCCCATGGGCCAGCTCTCCTGAGGACTTCATCCAGCAGCACCGCCAGGCTCTGGTGAGGCAGTGACCACACACAGACAGGCCGACAGCTAGGTGGGGTTGGGGGCCATGGTAGGGCCCAGCCGTCCCTGGCTGACTGCCCCATCCCCACTCCAGGAGTCAGAGTATGTGTCTGCCCACCTGCACGAGTGGATCGACCTCATCTTTGGCTACAAGCAGCGGGGACCGGCAGCCGAGGAGGCCCTCAATGTCTTCTATTACTGCACCTATGAAGGTGAGCCATGCGCTGGACTCAAGTCAGGGTGGGCATAGATCAGGAAGGATGAATGCAGAGGGCACAGAGGGAGTCCTCACTGCTCTGCCTGCCTGTCTAGGGGCCGTAGACCTGGACCACGTGACGGATGAGCGGGAACGGAAAGCTCTGGAAGGCATTATCAGCAATTTTGGGCAGACTCCCTGTCAGCTGCTAAAGGTAAGGCCAGCTTGGAGGACAGGAGCAGGGATGCCCATACCATGGTGCTGACTAGCCCCTTGCCCATAGGAGCCACATCCAACCCGACTCTCAGCTGAGGAAGCAGCCCATCGCCTTGCACGTCTGGACACTAACTCACCTAGCATCTTCCAGCATCTGGACCAGCTCAAAGCTTTCTTTGCAGAAGTGAGAGGACAGGGCTTCAACTTTTCGTTCTGTGAAATGGGTTTAACCCCACTGTCCTTCCCAACCTTTGGGGCAGATAGGAATCTTAAATCAGTCTTACTGATTTAAAGCCACCTTGGAAAATGAGCTAAACATGAGAAGAGTATGGGGGCAGGAGGAATACCTTCTAGGGCCAGGACAAGGAGTTGACTCACCTAATACCCTGAAAGCCTTAGAGAGATTGGGAGGGAGAGGAAATCTGGCCTTAGACCCCTTCCCTTCCCTTCCTGCCTGTGTTTGGGAATGTTGCCCCCAGGCCTGACTTACTTAATGCACACCTCTCCCTGCCACTGGGCTGGGCGGACAAGGAGTAATGGGGAAGGAGGACCAAGCTTGATACTCTGGAAGGATCTTCTGCGTCCATCCCAGCTTCTCACTAACTTTCTGAAATGCCCTCGTGAAGGCCCACTGGTCTCTCATGCTTGTTTCTTGGAGGCTCCTCTGGGTCTGTGATGCCTACTTCGTGACCCCTGGGGACTCAGGGCAAAGGAAGGGTAGTGCCCCAGGGAGTAGATAATGTAGTAGGGGCCCCGGCTTGCACTCTGGCACAGCCAGTCCTGCTCTTACCTGCAGGTTGTCAGTGATGGTGTGCCCCTGGTGTTAGCCTTGGTCCCCCACCGGCAGCCCCACTCCTTCATCACCCAGGGCTCCCCAGACCTGTTGGTAAGTGTACTGGGCAGGGCCCCCCCTCAGCTCCACCCACTCTTTGCCTGTGCCCCAAACCCACTGCTGCCCCGTCCTGCCCACAGGTGACCGTGAGTGCCAGTGGGCTGCTGGGCACCCACAGCTGGTTGCCCTATGACCGCAACATAAGCAACTACTTCACCTTCAGCAAAGACCCCACCATGGGCAGCCCCAAGTAGGACAGAGGGCTATGGGTGGGGGTGGGCTATAAATGCCCTGTACCCAATCAGAAAGTAGGCCAGCTGTAGGGGAGAGGTCTGGCCAGGGTCCCCGAGGGCCTGGGTCTCTTCCCTGTGGCCTGGCCTCACCTGCCATCCCCCTCACTGGGTCAGGACGCAGCGACTACTGAGTGGCCCGTGGGTGCCAGGCAGTGGTGTGAGTGGGCAAGCATTGGCAGTGGCCCCTGATGGAAAGCTGCTGTTCAGTGGTGGCCACTGGGATGGCAGCCTACGAGTGACTGCACTACCCCGTGGCAAGCTCTTGAACCAGCTCAGCCACCACCTTGGTATGAGCAGCCCTGGAGCTGGGGAGAATGAGGCATGTGGGCGTAGGGTGGGGTTCTGAGGCTGGCCAGGGAGGATGCGACTACTCTGTTCTGCCTGTACCTTCCCCTCCCCATGCAGATGTAGTGACCTGCCTTGCACTGGATACCTGTGGCATCTACCTCATCTCAGGCTCCCGGGATACCACATGCATGGTGTGGCGGCTCCTGCAGCAGGTGTGCCTGGTGGGCAACTCCATAGGTGTCCCTCTAGCCTAGACCTGCAGCCCTTCCCCCTCAGTGACCTTCCCATCCTTCCCTCCTATCTTTCCCTTCCCTCCACTGCCATAAGCAAGTTTGGGGCTCCATGACCCTCCAGCTCTCTGGCCTTGGACAAGCCCTTCACTGTCCTGAGCCTCAGCCTTCTCATCCAGGGGCCAGTCCTAAGCCAGCCCTGGTTCCCCATAGGGTGGTCTGTCAGTAGGACTGGCACCAAAGCCTGTGCAGGTCCTATACGGGCATGAGGCCGCAGTGAGCTGTGTGGCCATCAGTACTGAACTCGACATGGCTGTGTCTGGATCCGAGGTGCGTGTGTGCATGTACCCTGGGGAGGGTGAGTTTGTGGGGCACTGCCCCTGCACCTCAGAGACCACTGCCCAGCACTTTAAGCTGCCTTCCTGCAGAATGGAACTGTGATCATACACACTGTACGCCATGGCCAGTTTGTGGCAGCACTGCAGCCTCCACTTGCCACATTGCCTGGACCTGTGTCCCACCTGGCACTGGGATCTGAAGGCCAGATTGTGGTACAGAGCTCAACATGGGAACGTCCTGGGGCCCAGGTATGGTGAAGTTGTACCCAGCAAAGACAGAGGAGCAGTTGGGATCCCATTGCTGACACTCTGTTTCCTTCAGGTCACCTATTCCTTGCACCTGTACTCAGTCAATGGGAGGTTGCGGGCTTCACTGCCCCTGGCAGAGCAGCCTACAGCCCTGGCAGTGACAGAGGACTTTGTGTTGCTGGGCACCGCACAGTGTGCCCTGCACATCCTCCACCTGAACAAGTGAGCCTCATTATTTGTGGGTTCATGGCCCCTCAAGGTGGTGGTCATTGGCAGAGGATAATGAGGGATGCCCCCTGTGCACCCACACACTCTATACATGTTTGTGGATACATTCTTCAAAGTGTGTTACCTGCCCTCTCATCTCCCTATGGGAAAATCTTGCCCTGGGCCTCCCTTAGCCACACATGTCCCACATGTTGTGGGACATCTCTTTATGTATCAGGGTTTCAATTTAGCCGTCCTTAAAATGAGGAGAGGCCCTACGGCATAATGAAGAGACATCTATCTGCTGAATGCAAAGCCTCCTTGCGGTTTCCAGTTCATGAATATACCCTTCTCCACTCCAGACTGCTCCCGGCGGCGCCTCCCCTGCACATGAAGGTGCCCATTCACAGTGTAGCTGTGACCAAGGAGCGTAGCCACGTGCTCGTGGGCCTGGAGGACGGCAAGCTTATTGTGGTGGGCGCAGGACAGCCCTCCGAGGTGAGGATAGGGGCAGGGGGACCTCGAACGGGGCGGGGCACGGCGGTCCTGGCTGACTCCACCCCACCCTTCCTCCCACCAGGTGCGCAGCAGCCAGTTCGCGCGGAAGCTGTGGCGATCCTCTCGGCGCATCTCCCAGGTGTCTTCAGGCGAGACAGAATACAACTCTGGAGAGGCGCGATGACAGCCTGGCCCGCCCCGCTGCTCAGGCTCCGCCCCCAGCGGGCCCGGAAGGCCCCGCCCAGGAGTCGCTGAGTCGCGGCACCAGGGGGTGGGCGGGGCCCCACCCCGGCCCAGCTCAGGGATTGGTGGGCGGTGTCATTCCCGGAAACCCCGCCCCTCGCCGGCTGAGGGGCTGCCTGAGACCCAGCTCTGGCCTCTGCGGCCACAGCGCACTTTTTGCACAGTCTGGGGCGGGGTTCCCCGGCTTCCAAATCCCGGTCGGGGCAGAGCACAAGGGCCGCCTGTGGCCTTAATTCCTAAAGGCGGCCGGTTCTCCCATTCTCAGCAATAAACCTGGTGTAGTTTTGTAGCCGCTCGGTCTCTGAGTATGCGTGCACAAGGCGCTTAGGCCTGCCCTGGCCGCCATCCAGGGTTGCTGTCTCGGTCTGGGCTGGCTCTTGTTCTCCTGGTCCGTGACCCCCTGTGGGGCCACTCGCCCCCTCTGCGTGACTTCCCCTGACCTGAGTACTCCTGGGGCCTCAGTGTTCCCGGCTGCTCAGCCCCCGGCCCTGGGGTTTCTCTCCTCCATATCGCCGCCTGGCTCGTGGTTTGGGTCCTTTGCGCGCCATTCGTGCACTCCCGCCACCAGACCAGGCTTGTATGCACATTCCTGTACTTGATAGGGGTGACAGGGCCGGTGGTCGCGCCCCTCCAGCTCAGTGCAGCCCTTCATTGTCCTGACCCCTTCTTGTGCCGTCTTGTGCCGCTGCTCGGGTCTCCAATGTACTAGAACCCAGCCTTCCCAGGGACTCCACATCGACGTCTTCCTGTTGGTCCCCAGTCCCTCCCAGTTGAGCAGATCCATGTTGGCACCCGCGAAGGGGTGGCTGCTGCAGGTCAGAAGGAGTTGGGGGCTGCAGAGCCCCGGTTATTGCTGGGCGGAGGGAGCCGACAGCCGCCTCTTTACCCCACCTAGAGACCCTCAGTCGTGCCAGTGTTGTGCATACTGATGCCAGTGTCTTTGTTAGGGTGTGTGTTAAGGTAGTGTGGGCATGTTGCATTGTGTGTGCGTATTTTGTGGACCTGGAAATGGGTGCGGAGGCGGAGAGAGGGTCCAATCCCGCAGCTCAGGGTGGGTCAAGCTGAAGCCAGGACTATTTGCTGCTGCCCAGCTGGTCACATGCCCACCCACTGACCAGGATCCCGGAAGGGCCCCTCATGTGGTAAGTGCCAAACGTACACACCCCACTGCTGCCATGTCCCAGACCCACTCGGCCACAGCACTGGATTTCTTGCTGACTTTATGCACATGACCTGGGTGTGATGCAGACCTGTGCGGGTACAAGTTGGTGGATACCGGGGAGTCGGAGGGCCTTCCTCCAGGTCTCTCCTCCATTTCTTCTCCAGGCAAGACCAGAGGTCTAGACTCTCCTCAGCCTAGACCAGAGGTCTGTCTTCCTCAGACCCCAGAAAGTGGGTCCCAGCAGATTCAGCTCTGTAGGATCCAGATAGGATAGGGTGGCCCTGTTCTTCAAGTTTCAGGCCCTCTCTTTGAATTCCCAAGTGACCCAGGACCAAATAGGAGACAGACCTCTGGGCCCACATGCCCTATGCCTTTGCTGAACCCACTAAGGAACCATCCTACACTGCCCCTGATCAGGAGAGTACTGGACACTGACCCTCAAGGGAGGAGTGGGAGCATAGTCACTATAGGAAGCCCTCCTGCCTTGGGGCTTTTGGATGTTGGGTTCCTGGGCTCATGCTGAGAAGCTGGGAGTGAACCTCCTACTGGCCAGTCAGTATCTCCAGCCTGCTTCTGGCTGAGATAGAGCCAGAGGGCATGACTCCCTCATCCTCCCCCACGATTCCTGGACTCAGACCAGGTAATTGCCAAGGTCACTGAGATAGGGTGGTATCCGACCTGCCCTCCTCCATCCTGAGCTATACCCTGACCCCTCCAGCCTTGGCCAGCTGGGGCCAGCCCTGCCACCTCCACCACATCTGACACAGGAGGAAACTGATCTAGCCCTGGAGTGAATTAGGATGGAGTGAGCCAGGAGAGGGGAACAGACTACCCTAAGGGACTCCCAACATCAAACCTGAGGATTTGCCCCATATCCCTGCACATAGCCCCTTCTGGACTAAGAGAAGCAGCCTTCCAGCTTCCCTGCCTAGACACTGCTCACAACACTCCAATCTCTTCACACAGCCCCAGGGAGCACTGCCCACCAGCAGTGCCATGCTTCGTAACTCCAGCCACAGCAAAGCCACGGTCTATGTGGGTAAGCATCCCTTGATCCAGATCTTGGGCACTGGGCAGGCAGGGAGGTACCCTACTTGAGGAGGTCACATACAAGTCCAGTCACAGGCTCTGGAGTCTCTATCCCTTAGTGCCCTGTCTGCACTGGGTTTGGGGGAGCGGGGGCAGGAACAACACCTGGCTTTCCAGGCAGAAGACAACAACAGCATTGTTCTTCCAGTTTAGCTTTATTTTGCAAACATTGACAAGATCTCCTGTGCACAGAGACCCTTGTGAGGATCACATGAATCAATGCACGCTCTCACAGTACAGACTTGGGAGGAGACAGGGCTCACAGTTTAGTGTCATGGTAGACAGAGGTACAAATGGAGCCAGAAAAGGCAGGCTCTCTTTCATGGGCTTCCTAGCTGTTGGCCTCAGCCTACTCTGTTCCGGGGAGGAACACAGAAGATCCAGCCACCACTCACTTCCCTTCACCCTATTATCCCCTCTAGGACAGGGACCAGGATATGGTGGGGAGTTGCCATTTTGTCAAACAGAGGAGGCAGAACAGCAAGAGCAGAAGCCTGGAAGCTTGGGAGAACAGGGTACATCTGGGAAGGGATAGGTGTCCAGAATGGCAAACAAAGAGGAAGCTACAGGAGATGAGGACAGAAAAATGGGCCGGTCAACTCCTCACATCACGGTATAAGCTTTCAGGTCTACATAGGAGAGACCCTTTTGGCAATGAAGTTTAGGTGAGGCTGCCCATGGACCCTAGCCTTTGTTCCTTTCCTCCACAGGTAAGAGCCTGAGAGGGTAAGACAGGGACAGGGAAAGAGTATGGGTGGGAACAGGGAGAATCCTGGCCCCAGACACCTCCTCCTCATCCCCACCACCACAACCCTGAGCCTCCAGGGGCCTCATCCCTGTCTACTGTGCCCTCCTGGCCACCATGGTCCTCGGTCTGCTCACCTACGTAGTCTTTTAAGTGGTAGGTGGTCTGGGCACTGCCCTGTGGCATCCCCGTCTCCGTGTGGACTCCCAGCCAACTCCGTCTTAAAGGTGGGAGGGAACAGATTGGTAGATTACCCCTCCTCCTGACAGCTGGCACTCACATAAGCAAAGACAGCAGCTGGCCAAGGCTCAGGCTGCAGAGGTGGGGGGGCCTCAACAGGGACCAGATGCATGGGGATAGCAGTGTCTTCCTGGACTCTCCTAGCAGTCTGGAGGCCTATGCCCCCAGCCAGGGTGAGCCCCTTTGCCCAATCTATAGTTCTTTGGACCTACCTAGCGTTGCCCCACCATCCAGCCCTTGTATGATTCATGTCCTCTGCGCCAGGGCCACATCCTGAGCTTGGCTGCTAACTTTATCTTCATCTCCCTCGGCAGCAGGAGTGGAGCAGCTCCTGAGGTGTTGGGTGAACCTGACAAGAGCTGGCAGGGCCTGGCAGGTCACCTGAGGCTGTGGACACCATGGCCCAGGGCCAGATGCCAGCCTACACCTTGCTGAGGGACTGGGCCATCCAAGAAGGCAGTGGTGCCACCTTCAAGGTGCAAGAGGATGCCCTGGCTGCCATGGGCCATGAAGATGTGGTCCAAGCCCTGGGACCCCCCAGCTGAGGGCTGCTCTGTGGTGTGATGTCCCCATAGCCTTGCCTCTCAGGGGGCCTGCTACGGTGCTCCCCACCACTCCCATCTCCTCATACACCATCCCTTTCATGGGCCTCCTGGCATTGCTGGCCTCGGCCTACTCTGTTCTGGGGTGGAACACAGAACATCCAGCCACCACTTACTTACCTTCACCCTACTGTCCTCTCTAGGACAGGGACCAGGATATGGTGAGGAGCTGGCAGTAAGGAGTGGGCCTGCCCTCTGGATCCCTACTGTACCTCCCCTTATTCAGCCTCAGTTATTTTTTCTACTTTTGTATCCCATATTAAAGGCGACTTTGGACTTCTCTGCTGGCTCTATCTGGCTCCCTGGGCCTGGGAGACAATTAGGTGGCTATGAGGCAGAGGCCCAGAAAAGGGCTTAGAGCTGGGGGTCCCTAGGATGTGGAAGGGCTCTCTCCAAGCAGTACCTTGGATGGCAGGCAGTGTGCTCCTGTAGAAGATGCATGGGCTTTGGAGGCAGACTGGAGTTCATATCCTGCATCTGCCATTCACTGGCTGCATCATGCTGGGAAGCTATTTTATCTTATTTTGCCAGCTTTCTTACCTGGAGAATAAATTAAAATGGTACATTCAGTAGTTCCCTCCACCCCTAAGACTCCCAGGTTGGTGCTGAGGGACCCTGGGTACGAGATCATTTTCCTGACTTGTGCTATGACCAGCATGAAGGGGAAGCTGGAGGCCTGAAAGAGGCAGACTGGTCCTGGGCAGTTAGTTAATAACCAAGGGCCTCAGGTCATCTCTAGATGAGATTTAAAAAAAAAGGCAAGGCTCTCCTTTTAACACCCCGTCTCAGGAGGAGTTTGAAATGTGCGTCCACAGTTGTTCATGTCATTTCTATACAAGCCAAGACATGCAGGGTCATCCTGGGCAGTTGAGACAGGGCAGATGCAGCCAAACCACCTGCACCAACCACTTGTACCCATGCATATACCCACCCTGAAAGGAGTAATTGGTTATTGTGCCTTTTGAGGGAGGTGCCACAGCAGAAAGGCCCTGCCTAGGAATGAACGATAGCTACCATCCAAGCATCCACAAGGATCAGAAGGCTTCAGAGGCACAGCCATCCAGTTATCATGATCCAGTGGGGACCAAGGTAGATCTTGTCCCCTTGTTAAAATGTGATGTGAATAGGATTAGCTACTCATCAGAATCATCATAGACTGCTGCTACTGCTACCCTTAGAAACAGTTTACCAGGGCGGTTTAACACTCTGTAAATCTTTCCCTTAAAATAAGGGCAGGAAGTGGCCGGTACAGTGGCTCACACCTGTAATCCTAGTGCTTTGGGACACTGAGGCAGGAGGATTGCTTGAGGGCAGGAGTTTGAGACCAACCTGAGCAAGACTGAGAGAGACGCCGCCTCTACAAAAAATAGAAAAATTAGCCTGGCGTGGTGGCATGTGCCTGTCATCCCAGCTACTCGGGAGGCTGAGGCAGAAGGATCACTTGAGCCCAGGAGTTCGAGGTTGCAGTGAGCTATGATAATGCCACTGCACTCTAGCCCAGGCGACAAGTGAGACTCTGTCTCAAAACAAAACAGGAGCAGGAAGTTTACAGACAGACAGCTTCCTCTTGAAATGATCCTAGGACAATAACCCTGAATGACCAGGACACAAAGCAAGGAAGGTGTGCACCAGCTGCTGGAGGGAGCACACCAGCAGGGAGGTGGCCACAGGGCTATTCAGGATTGGGTCAGCAATGAGTAGAAAACCCTGCATTCAGTGGCATGAACAGGTTCTGGATTAATGTCACTCCTTATCTAGGAGTGCCTAGAGGATTTGGACCTAGGGAATATGGACCTGAGGGATGTGGGGAAGGGGAAGAGATTTTTTTTTTTTTAAAAGAGGTAAATAACTGAGGATCCTTCTTTAATGATGTCTTCCCTCCTCCCCCAATGCCCCACACCCTCTTTAATGATGTCTTATCTGAAACTTGACAGCTCCCCAGTTACCATTCTTAAATGGAAGGCTGCCTAAATTTCTTTGGAAAATCTGAATCCTGGAGCCTTGTGTCAAAACCATGAGTTTGACTTGGCTGCAAGTAGCAGTGCATGTGGTAGCATCCCTGCACTGCACACCCACCCAAAAGAGAAACATCCCTTTTTAACGTGCTCAAACATATTAACTGAAACATTTAATAGACACAACTCTCATAGCTTTAAGTTTAAATTAAAAAAAAAAAAGATACAAGTTGAAAATGGTAAGTGGGTTGAACAAATTATGGTCCATCTGATATGTTTTAGTTAGTTTTGAAGGCTGCAGTATCATGGGAAAACACTTTGGATACACTGTAAAATAGCAAATCTAATGACTAATTTTAAAGTAAGAATTTTTCTAACAATTCCTTTAATACTAGGATATCAGCTGAGTTACTGAATTCTCCGTTCCTCTTAATTTCCTTGTCAACAGTGCCAATTCCTGTGCCTCAGAGTTGTGAGGATTAGATGAGTACAATCTGAGCTCTAAGTGTTCAGCACAGCACCTAGAGGCAATGACTACTCTAATTGTTGCCCACCCTGGCCTCACCTCCTTCCCAAGGGCACTGCTGAAGTGAGTAAAATAAACTCTGGTGAGGAACAGATGAGACCAGCCTCTTTGCAAAGATGGGCCCTGGTCTGGCCTGAAGCCCTTGGCCTTCCTCACTGCCCAGACAAGTGATCCAACAAGAAGGGGAGGGGTCCTCCACCAACATCTACCTCGTCCAGGATGCCACTCTCATTATAACCTGTATACTGTACCCCTTTTAAAGAAGTCCCCTCCTGTCCTTGTAGTGTCCAAGCCTAGTATTGGGCGTAATGGTGGGAGGTCAGAGAACCCAAATATCAAATGAGCATTCCAGTGGGCTCAGAGAAATCAGGTCTCTGGAGAGAAGAAGTTCAGTGGCTCTCTCTAGCTAGGAGGTATCAAGGAGGAAGACAAATTTGCATTTCTTGACTGGCCTATTAACCAAAGAAAAGAAGCCCAGCATCAGTGAGGTCTTAGGTCACACATCCTTTGCTCTGGAACATGTGTGCAAATTGACCCAACCCCAGAGCACAGCCACAAAGACCCCAAGCCCACAAGTGTCAGTCACATGGCAAATGTCTGCCTCAGTCATATTGGGACCTGTGGGGAGAACAAGTCCTGTAATAAAATCCAGTTGTAAGGATTAATCTTGGACTTCAAACACAGCCACTACCTCTCCTTTCTCCAGTGACATCACTACACCCAAATATGCTTGATTAACTTTTAGGGAGCACACACGCCAAGTTCTTTAATCGATTTTATTTTTTACATAAAAAGTTCAGTAAAAATTGGATAAAGTAAAGTGATTTTAAGCAGTAAATCAATCTTATCAACATAGCACAAGGCTAGCCAAAACCACAAGGCAGCCTGCTTTGGAATATTTACATGATAACAAATTAAACCTTCCAGGAGACCTAAACCATCCTTACAAAGTCTTCCTGTTACCCTAGCATGTAGAGGCTAAAAGCAAAACAAAAACCAAACAAAAACCAGGAAAAAACAAATTATTTTCAATATATTCACATATACATTAAAATATAATACAGATCGTCAAGGTAAGGGGTTGTGGGTGGGGATGCGCATGGGTCTGTGCGCTGACAGCACCACCAAGGAGGAGACCCAGGTTTGAGAGTGGGGTCAGGTCTGGCCAGGGTCTTCCCTAATCCCTTGCCGCTGATGGCTTCTAACTACACCCCAACAGCTCACAACTAGGGATCACTTGTAGATGGAGCTCATTTTTGTGGCTTTCGGTTGACATCTGCAGGTTTGAATTTCCCAGGGTGACAAGTCATCAGTACCACAATCCTGACAGAAGGGTGGGGCAGAGAGGCCCACAGATTTCTTCTCCCCAGAGTCTGCCCTTACCTGATCACCCGTCCTCCCACCCCATAAGTCACTCTAATTCAGTGTCCTCTTTGGGTTTGTAAACAGCCCCAAACTTCTGCATGTACTTCTTAATGTACTCCTTGGTTTTGTGTTTCACATTCTCATTGCACTCCAGGTCCTCAGGATTCTTACAGTACTTCAGCTCCTTATTCATAACGCCGTGAGTCAGCTGTCCAGGACACAGGAAAAAGACCACAGCCACCGATCAGAGTGAAAATGATGTGAGGGGGATGGCAGGGGTGGTAATCCAGCCTGCTGCTTCAGGGCCATTCTCATCAAGACTGAGAGTTAATAAGGGGATGGAGCAGGCTAGTGCTGGGATCACCAGTAAGGAAAAGCTCAGCTCCAAAAGCTTCTTAGAGACCTACTGCTCTCAAGTTAGGTGCCCCCTTCACCCAACCTGCCCTCCCTGTTCCTGACCCCCAGCCCTGACATCAGGGAAGAAAAACTACACTTTCTATGATGAAGGAAGCCTTTCCAGAAGGTACATGGTTTGCCCAGAACACTGACAGACCAGAAGCAGGGGGAGTACCTTGCGAGCTAGGTGTTTGAAGTCTTCAGTTGTGGTAATTCTTCCCACTTTGCAGTCAGGTTTCCGGTAAGGGTTCAGGCACTGGACAATGAATTGGGACATCTGCAGGCAGAGAAAAGAGAACACACTGCTCAGCAGTCCAGAGAATGCAAGGAGTTATACTAAGGAAATAATTACAAAATTTAGCAAATAGAGCCAGCCAATCCTTCCCTTTCCTTCCTCAGGATGGCTGCTTTGGAAAGTGGAATACTACTAAGCCAGTAAGATGTAAGAGAAAAGGCTTGGCCCTGCGAGAGAAAGAGCTCCCTTGGATAAACTGAACAAGGCTCACTTAAAGCAGTAGCTGGAGGTACCCAGCAACAGAATGTCACTGCTGAGTCTTATAGCAGCCCCAGGTTTCAGCCAACTAATTTTGTGTCCTAGGTATAAAGAGGCCATAGCTGGTTCTCTGGCCCCTGGAAGCAGGGCAGTGCAGAGCAGGCATTCCAGAGCTACTAGGAGGCTTAGCAACCCCAGGAACTGGAAGCATTTTGTCACTGAAGCATAGTATGACAGCCAGTAGAAGATCCAGGGAAGAATCCTTTTCATTGTACCACTTCTAACGTCCTCCCTGGGCTATCTCTATAGGGTCAGCCCTACCCAATGGCTCTCAAAGAGACCCCAGGCACAGGACTTCTGTATTTGTGGTGCTAAGATCACAGGAAACGAAGAGGCCAATGATGGCCATTTCATCAGGGAAGTGATGAACAGGCTTTACTCATCACCGAAACTCAGTGAGCCTTCAGCTATATCACAAGGTAGGCAATAAACAAACAGCTGCTGGTTGGCTGAGCTGAAATGCCAATACTTTCACACAGGGACAGTGAGAAACTTAAGTTTTATCCCCACATAAGCCTTTTACTCAAAGTTCTTCTGGGGTCTTCTGGCCTCCACACTCTCTCCCTTTAATTTATCCCCCAAATATAGGAAGGGACTGCATTACTTCTGCTTAAAATCCTGCAGCGGTTCCCTATAATCCACAAACAGTCCCTATATAAAGAAAAACAATACCATTCAGCCTTACTTCCAGCACCCCTTGCATACCTTGTGCTATAGCCCATGGGACTACTTATAATTCCCTGGAAGGGATGCTGCTTCCTCTTGTCTCTGTATATTCTGCTGCCTGAGATGTTTAGTGTCCTAATTGCTACAAACATACACTTCCAGTAAGCATAAAGAGGAGCTGCATTCTCCCAGTCCCTTGAGGATCAGGCAGCCACCAAATGAGATATCAAAGAAAGAGAAGTGAACTTTGAGCAAGAAGGCCTGTGCTCAAGTCTTTTGTCTAGAACTTGCCTTCTCTCAACCTTAAGAGTTCTTTCACCTAGATAAGGGGAACAACAATCCCTGTCTTGCCCACAACAAGGGATGTTGCGGGAATGAAATGAAATAACGTGTATGAAAGTGTTTAATCAGTTGTAAAGGGCCATATACTGATGCCTGTAACCTTAGCACTTTGGGAGGCTGAGGCAGGAGGATAGCTCGAACTCAGGAGTTCAAGACCAGCCTGAGCAAGAGCAAGAGCAAGAGCAAGACCCCGGTTCTATTAAAAGAAAAAAAAAAAAAAAGGCCATACCAATGTGTTATCCCATAACAACTACACAGTCAAATCACAGAAGCCAGGGGAGCCCCAAAGACGAGGCAGCCTAACACCACATACAGCTTTCCTTTGCCATAGATGCTACAGAAGGCCCACAGAGAAACAGGTAAATGTGGTCTGCAGAGGCTCCTGTCAAGCAAAGAGATGGCTGAGGAGTTCTCAATAGGAAAAGCAGCACTTCAGCAAGAGGCACAAGCTAAACTGTATGTTCCTACCTATTTCAGGACAAGGGAGATGTTGTACATACTTAGGACAAGAAACGGAAGAGTCCAGCTTTAAGCCTGAGTAGCTTAGTGCCCACATCCACCAAACCTTACCTCTTTTCTGAATACTTCTTTGCTTTTCTTAGCCAGCTCACTGGAGGTATCTGCTTCTGCTGTCTTCGGCTTTTTCGAGGTCTAAAAATAGAAGAAAAAACACAACTGTGTTGGCATAAGAAGTCAATTTATGGATGCCCTACTGTCCCAGAACCCTCTTTTTGCTTCCCTAATTGGGATACCTGACTCTTGGCATTAGAATTCATTTAAAAGCCCTGACTCAGGTGCATGGCCTAGAGTCAAGCTGGCTGCTGTGTTTTAAATTCTGTCATATGGCTCTTGCCTCCTCCTTTATAAGCCAAGGTCCAATCCTCTACCCTAAGCCAAAGTTACACCTTTGATGTAGCTATATATTTCCAGTTGTTTCAGAGTTACTTTCTCTGCAGAGGAATGTGCTGTATGGCTTGGACCACTAATATAATCCTGTTCTGAGCTTCAGCTCCCCGTACTACCAAGTGAGGCCTAGGCAAAACAAGCTCGACCTCCCCTGGCACTGACATTCTAGGATTTCAGGACAAAGGCAAAATGCTCTATTCTGAAGACCCTTGGACACTCATCACTTTCCTCCAAAGGTGGAGTTGGCTAGACTGTATAAGACAGTCTTAGCATGCAGAAGAAGCTCCTTGGAGGTTGGTACCACCAGTTTAGGAATGGAAAGACTAAGGAGGTATTAAGATATTAGATGGGAGAAAACGAGGGTCATTCAAGCCAGTGAACAGATGAGTAGATTAAGACACAGAAGACACTCTGTCCCAAGCTGGCAAGATGACGCCAAACCCAGGAACATTCCTTTCTAGCACTGCTAGAGGGGAGGCTACTAAGTGACTCCTAACCAAGCACTATCAAGAGGTGACAGTGGCCGGGCGCAGTGGCTCACGCCTGTAATCCTAGCACTCTGGGAGGCCAAGGCGGGCGGATTGTTTGAGCTCAGGAGTTCGAAACCAGCCTGAGCAAGAGCGAGACCCCGTCTCTACTAAAAATACAAAGAAATTAATCAGACAACTAAAAATATATAGAAAAAACTAGCCGGGCATGGTGGCACATGCCTGTAGTCCCAGCTACTCGGGAGGCTGAAGCAGAAGGATTGCTTGATCCCAGGAGTTTGAGGTTGCTGTGAGCTAGGC
>CAUYSK010094854.1:0-25856 GCA_963575035.1 Avahi laniger
TTTGAATAGCTTGAGCCCAGGTGTTTTTGGGTTGTGTTTGCTGGGCTTTTGCCATGGAACTAAAACTAGCCAGGGAAAAATCTTGAGAATATTTAAAAAAAAAAAAAAAAAAAAAAAAAAAGAGAGAGAGACAGAAAAGAAAGAAATAAAAAGAAAGAAAAAATAGAAAGGAAGGAAGGAAGAAAGAAAGAGAAAGAAAGAAAAAAGAAAAAAGAGAGAGAAAGGAAGGAAAGAAGGAAGGGAGGAAAGGAGGGAGGACTGCTTGAGGTCAGGAGTTCAACACCAGCCTGGGCAACATATTGAGACCCTGTCTCTATATATAAAAGAAAAATTGTGGCTAATTCACTGATAAGAAGAGTAATAAAGATATGTGATGATCAGGAGCAAAGACTATTTCCACCAAGTTGGTAAGATGGGCTGAATCGTGTGAGAGCTACGTGCATAGCTGAAAGATGAGAATCTTTGAATTAAGGCAATCCTAAACTCGAATGCCAGCCCTGTCACTGGACAGACTTGGGAAAGTTATTTAAGCCTCTGTAAACCTTAATTTATTTATTCTTCTGTAAAAGGTGGATAACATCTCTCTCTCTTTTTCTTAATAAATAAGACTGAATGATTTCTGGTACATGACAGATGCCTAACAATTGTTAGTATTCTTCTTCCTCTCCTCTTCTCAAATATTACTAGCTGAATATAATAGAAATAAATGTGCAGACAACTGAACAAAGGAGATAGTGTTGCCCAGCACGACACAGTGCTCCAGAGTGCTGTTAAGAGCAATTCATGAGAACACAGCCTCTAAGTTTTAGTTGACAGCAAGTTCAATATAAGCAAACATCATCATTTTATTAAAAAGTATAATTTTAATCTGCATTCATTGAGTATTACATCCAGATCAGGGGAGGTAATGGTTTTCTTGTACTCTCTTTTCTTCAGACCACAGCTGAAGGAAGTGCTCAGTTTTGGCTGCCACGTGCTGAAAAGTATTGACAAAGTGGAGAAAGACTAGCAGGGTGTGGAAAACATGTCATGTAAGGCAGGACTGAAGGAAGGAACATGTTTTACCTGGTTTAATAACAACAACTCATGGAAGAGATGATAGGTGTATTCAAGTACTTGAAGGACTTACTCTTCCTTCAGATAGGGGAAATTTGGAAAAATTAGAAGAGCCAGTGGGTAGAGGTCCACCGTGGGAAAGCTCAGCCCATCAGCATAAGGAACACTTAACAAACTGAGATGTGAAAGAGTGGGGACTACCTTATAAGATAGTAAGTTTCCTGTCTCTAAAAATATTGAAGCAAAAGAAGTTAGATGTGGAGTTTTCAATATCGAAAGCGGAACACAGAGGGAAAAATCCGTGCATGTGTGTGGGGTAGATTTAAGGTGTTTATTAGAGAAATATCAGCAAAAATACTACACAAGTTCCACTCTATCTTATCATTTTGTAAGCGTTGGCACATTATAGTGCTGGGATCCTAAGGTAAGTGATGAAAGGAGACTCTTTTATCCAACAAAACGTGGGCTGCACCCAGCTATGAACCCTACTGGGCAAAACTTTATGGGGGAATTTTTTAATAAACACTTACTTGAATTTAAGGGGATATTGTCTTAAATTAGGGATAAATCTAGAATCCAGGAAAACAACTGGAGAACAACTTGAAATAGGATGAGCTAAACTGCCAAAGCCCTCAATAGAAACCTCAAAACATTCTGAGTTTTTCGTAAAAAGAAATGGTTATGGAAAGGAGTTGTAAGCGAGCACCCAAGGAAAATGGAATATGATATGACGTGTGACACGTGACGTGGGCATCAGCATTAGCAGGTCATGTTCGTTTTATCCCTTTTTGATTGAAGGAGGTTTGTGAGACAGCAGGGCTTATATTTACTTAGGGGTATCCTGCCCTGCAGGGTAACCCTTTGACGCCACGCTAGGGAATCCACTCTCCCAGTCTTGGAAATGACACCTCCCCCTCTCTCTACAAGCCTTTAACATCCTCTTCTTGTCCATACTCTTCTGTGGATGACCTCACCTCTTATTTCACGAAGAAAATAGAGCAGTCAGAAGAGGACTCACAAATCTCGGCAGGATCTCTCCCACCCTGCCGCCATCCCATCTTGCCCTTCTACTCCGCCTTCCCTCCCCGCCCCCTGCCTCTCCCAACACTCTGCTTTTGCTTTTCTGTCCTCTCCCTCCTGCATCATTTCCTCCTCCTCCCCTAGCTCCACCACATCAGCATACCAACATGCTATCTCCTCTCCTATATATCTATCTATCTATATCTATCTATCTATTTTTTTAAAGTCCTCCCTAGACCTATGTCCCCTTGGACTACTCTCCCATTTCTCTGTTCCCCTTGATAGAGAAACTCTTTGAAAGGGCTGTCTACATTCTTTGCCTCTCTTTACTCCTATTCTCACCTCAACCTACTCAAATCAGGCTTTCACGCCTACCTTTTCACTGAAACTCCTCTGCTCAGGGTCACCAAAAACTCCCTTCTTACAGACTCATGGCCAATTCTCAGGCCTCATTGTATTGACCTTGTCACTGATATTTGACTCAGTCTTTTGCTCCCTCTTTCATGGCACATGGCACTTAACTCAGATTCCGGGGTACCACACTCTCCTGGTTCTCGTCCTGTCAAACTCCACTGTGTCTTCATGTCTTCTGCCAAATCTTCTTTCCCTGACACTCCCTGAGGGTTGGTATGCTCCAGGCTCAGACCTAGGACCTCGTCTCAATTGACCCGCATGATCATCTACCTCAATGATCTATACCCCACCCCCAACAGTGTAAATCCCGCTTGCAAGCTGATGGCTTCAAAATTTACTTCTTTAACTGAGTTCTCCTCCCTCTGAGCTCCCCTTTCCCCCTTCCACCAATCCACTTCTTTCTCAGTGATCCTCTGTCTCAGTTAATGGCATCAGTATTTACTCAGTTGTTAAGAGCAAAAACCTTGGAATCATCCTAAACTTCTTTCCTCTCTCATCCCACATCCAATTTGTCATGAGGTCCTTTGGATTCTTTCCTCAAAATTGGACCATTTTTCGCTACCTCCTCTTCCATCTTCTTTGTTCAAGCCACCATCATTTCTTGCCTGAAATACTGCTACAGCCTGCTAACTGCTCTTCCTGTTTCCATTCTTGTCTCCTTAAGGTCTATTTTCCATAGAGCAGCTAGAGAAATTAAGGTAAACAAAAACCAAATCACATCAATATCTCAACTGTTCAACTCCTGCGATGGCTTCCTGTCACTCTCGGGATCAAATCCAAACTCTTACCATGGCCTAGAAGCCCTACAGGACCTATCTGTGTCTCTTCCTCCAGTCTCATCTATCTCCTTCCACTCTCAGCCCTGCTTTCCCTTCCTGGCTATGCTGGCTTTCTCTCAGCTGCCTCAACAAGCCAAGCTTGTTCTGACCTCAGGGACTTTGCACTTACTCTTCTTTTGGCCTAGAATCTTTCTCCTCCAAATTATTACATGGTTGATCACTCATTTAGGGCTCACTCAAATGTTACTTCCTGATAGAGGCCATCCTTGACTTTCCTTTTGAACATAGACCCCATGACTTTCTGCCCTCACCACTCTCTACTCCTTACACTAGTTTATTCCCCTTTATTGTACTCAGTGTAGCCCGACCTTACGTTAGACATTCATTGTTTGCTGAGTGTCTGTGTCCCCTACTAGCATGCCAGCTCCAGGAGGACAGAGGCTCGCAGGCCTGATCAGGTCTATGTTCCCAGTGACTGGACCAGTACCTGGCACACAGCAGGAGCTCTATAAGGAACTGCCAGAGAATTACATGTTGAATGGCTGTATGAGGGTCAGTTTAGAAGAACAGTTGGAATCAAAAATGAGAAAAGATCATTTTAGTTATAATGGACTTTGAGAATAAGCAAAAGATTGGCTGTAGAACAAAGGAGCAACGCAGTGAAGTGTGCCCTGGTGAAAGACATGGAATCAATGTGGTTTACCTCCCATGCAGAGGGCAGGAAAGCTCCAGGGGTGTATGCAAACTCCTAGGAGAACAAAGACGTTTGCCCGGTGCTGCAAGGTATTTCCACCCAAATTTTGAAGGGGTAAACTTTATAACATCTGTTTAATATCTAGCTCCATAACAGGTTTTAAAAATGTGTAAAAATATTTGATTTTAAAAGAATTCATATATATCAAATTTATGTATATCATACTTTATATATATTTTATATAGATAGATATTTATTATCAGAGTCAGTGAATAAAGACTGACTACAATAATGGGAGATATATATGAACTGATTTGAGAAACCTCTTTGCAAGGGTAAATGCTCTTCCACAGAACACAGGGACTCATTTCATTTATTCAGTGTTATTTTAAATCTTTGCATTATTCCACAGTTTTAAAAGGGAAACATAAAGCATATAGTTATGGTGTTACCAGTTTCAGAATAAGTATTTAAAAGCCTGCTTGGCCAATTTTAATTTCTTTCCTTGAATTGAAGCCTCTGAAAATCATAAATGTGCAGACTAAATAACAGCACAGCCTGGAGCACTGCTAGTGCTCGGTTACTTAGAGAAGTAACGGTAAGAGTCCCACGACCCCACTCTAATCACGGGTACCCGCCAGTGAGGACTGAGATGGTTCTGCAGTGTGGATGGACAGAGACACCCACACCCAGAGGCTCCTGCTCACCTCACACTTTCTTGGTACTTCTGAGCAGAGGCTTGATTGGCCTCTACAAGTCTTCCCATCTTATTCTCAGGAAGGATTCTCTCTCCCACCTTCTCCCTTCACTCATTCTCAGGGCCCTGGTCAAAATTCATATTTATCTAGGGTTTATGAAAGCTCCGCTAGCCCTGTGACCTTAGACAAGTGATTGTAGTTCTCAGAACTTCAGTTTGCTCATCTGTAAGAGGGGAACTCACAAAACATTTCCTGGTGGTATTATGAGGAAGAAATAAAATGATTTTTATAAAAATGGCTAGTCCAATACTTGGAACCTAACATGAAATGAATGACAGCTAGTACTTTTACAATTATCCATAGCTCTCTCCTCTCCCCACCTTCTCTCTCTCTCTCTCTGGATGAGGTTACTCTTATGCTCATTTCATTCTTTTTATTCCCTAAGCTTTGGCTTAATATTATTCAACCTCTTCTTTCTCCTTTAGTGTTTCTTTTCCTTTGTTGGCGAGGACCCAGATATCTTTCACTGCCATTCAAATGACCTGTTTCCACACTATACATCAACACCCACTTATCCATGTATGGACAAAGTGCAGTTTGGTGGTTGTCAAAGTCATTTCTTCTGAGAAGAATCTCATTCCAAGTCTGTGTTTCCCAAAGGATGGAGTGTATAGACACTGATGGATGCAAGATGATTTGATGGGACACATAAACATTAGTTTTCAATTTTCCCAGTTAGAAAAGTTTTAAATTTATATTAGAAAAATATAATTAACATGTCAAATCAGATATTAAAGCTTAGGATAAAGTTAAGTAAAAAGTGAATTGATTAAAATTTTCTTAATCTCATCTTAATTATAGTCCAGGTGAACACATGTATAACAAAAATGATGAAGATGACATGTGAGTGACTGATATTTGGGAAGCTAAGTCATTTAAGGATAAGAGAAGAGTATTAATAGGCCTAGCTACTCTATTCTACATTAAACTATGTAAGATGTTTCTTCACTTTTCCCAGTGCCAATCAATCAATACAACTTTCACCCAACTTAATTCTCTAAAGTCACTTAATTTTAAAACCCTACGTTGAAGGTCTATCAGACCTGGAGAGTAGGAGAATTCATTTTTCTTTAGTGCAAAAGCAACAGAGGGAAGACTTTTTACTTGTAGTTCTTGTGCATGTATCCCTGAGTCTTCTTGTAAAAGTTTTCTCAGATACTGGGAGAGTCACTCGCCTGATTAATGTGTGTACCTGGAACATGGCATTGACCAGGTGCTCCCACTCCTGTAACATGGGGGACTCGGGAAGTATCAAAGCATAGTACTAATGCACCACAAAAAGGTTTTCCCTAAATTGCATGCTGGAAGAATTATTGTTTAAAAATCTCTTGCTGCACATGTACCACTTTTATCGTATTTCAGTCATGTTTACTAAGGCATGAGAGAAGTTCAAACATACCAGATTGCCATTTCTCTGAATTGCTAATGAAAGCTACAGCACTGAACACACAAAGCGATCTGTTGGTTTTGCTTGGTGCTATTTGAGGAGAACTCAGTACATACCCTCAGCCACAAACTGCATCAGCTCTCTGGGGAAATCCTTAATGTGTACCTGACATAATAAGTAATAACTTCTGCTTTGCATTGCTCTATAGACCCTGTGTTTTTTTTGCACAGTTTTCTCAGCCCTTTTCTGTAAGCAGAACACTTGAATGAATCACTCTCATCTTGTCAATTTTATTGCTAAGTTGTGCTTAAACTTTTTTATCAGATGTTATAGGACTAAACAGACATTGTCTGCTCAAACAGAGACAAATGGGTCTGGGGAGAGAACTCTGGCCTTTAAAAGTCTCTAAGTTCTGACTGACCTATATTTCACTCATTAGACTTAGGCAGCAGACATTTTCTGTAGAAATGTCATGTTTGGTGCAGCCTTGAGGCCAATGCTACAGCAGACAATGAGACCAAAACATGTGGTCAACGGAGACCGTGCTGCACTTTTTTGTAGGAAAGTATACTGGTCATAAAGTCATAGACCCCTCACAGTGAAAACCTACCTGCTGGCCTTTGCTTACTCATCCATTCCACAAGCACTGATCGAATACCTAACATCTGCTAAGCACTGATCTGTGCACTGTAGATACAGTAGTGAACAAGGCATATACAGTACTTGTCCTTACATTTTAGCTAGGGGCTACGAAAGAAATAAATTTATTGGTTAATTTTCGGATAGTGATAACTAATATAGAAAAAACAAAAAATGGCAAGGGGCAGAATCTCAAGACATATTTGCAGTGCTACCAATAGTCCTGACTTCATGATCTTAGAAACTTACTTCTAAAGAATTGATGTAATTTAGCTAATTTCTTAAATATGCAGTAATCTTAATGCTTGTAAACATCATTGTTTGAGGCTATTTCTTCATGGTAACAGTGAGGGGCTTTGCTAGGGTACACCCTGGCCTGCTAGGATGCTTGTGAATCTGAGCAGCAAAGACGCTGGTCCCCTGGTATCATCCCCTAGCTGGTCACATCCTCATTAATAGCAGATTCTGAGTTAGTGTCTTTGGGGAACAACTGCATTCTTTGCACAACATTTCATACTTGCTTGATTGAACTGACTTTGGTTTCCCATCCCTGAGACTCACCCACCTTTTGGAGGGACCCAATGGTGGAACTAAACAGAGGAAGCAGAACCAGGCCCCCAAATCAAAGTAATTGCCCTTTATACACTCAAACAGTGGTATAGCTATAAAAGCCTAGTGTAAAAGTCACGCTATATATCTGCTATAATTTTGATTGTTCAATAGATGCTGACCCTTCTTTGATGTATTCTAAACAGTTTGGCTGAATACATCCTGGGCTCTTGGACCTTTCAGGTTCTCAGCTCCAGATTTTACCCACCCTCCAATGTGAGAAGTAAGAAAGGCTGTTATCATCTTCCTTTCATTATAACCAAATTGAGAAGTGTCTTTTCTTATATTCTAAGAGGAGAAAAAAATCCCACCCAAAATTTTGTGGCCTTATTCTGGATACAGACTTAAGATAACTTTCCTGGGTATACCAAAGTTCGGAAATGCAATAGATATGAATATTTGACATTTTCCTGCGTTTGTCCATTGCCAAGAATTCTTTGGGCAATTGGTCAAGATGAATATAAGCAAAGAAAGACACGCTATGTAGAAAAAGGAAGCAAATCAAATAAATGATATACTAACTTTTAGGCTTTGAGGTCAAGTGTGGTATCCTAGTTCCTAACAAATATTAGACAAATATTATGCCTCATCTCTAAGTGGGCAAAGCCACAAATTATTGCAAAATCCGTCAAACTCAGAGTCTGTACAGAATTTCTCTGATAATTTGGACAAACCTTCCAACTGGTCAAACTGCAGTTTATCAGTAATCTGTCAAATAAAGGAGAATCAGACCAACAGATTCTTTTTAATAGACATAGATAGGTGGTAGAATCTTTCAGTTCCAAATACCTTTGTCCTCAGAATTTACCTTATTTTTGAAAAAAAAAAGCACAGAAATACAATTGAAAATATGCTTCCTTAATATTTTTAACAGAATGTTAAGTCTCTAATCTAAAATTAAACTTCAGTGTCATGGGGATATTCATGTCATTTTTTAGTATCATTATTAAAAACTTTACAAAACCTTATAAAAGACTAAAAAATCTTTTTATTTTTACATTTTATGCCATAAGAGACATGATTAAAATGACACATTCCCAAATAACATGAATAATGCATTTCCCCTTTATCCAAAGCAAATGCATTTTGCTCCTAAGAGATGTTTAATCCATTCCCTTTTTCGGGAAGAGAAAAGGCGGGGGATGAAAGGATTTACGGTTAGAACTGGCATTTAATGAAAGACACATATTTGGCTTGTGATTATAAAATAATTGCTGCAGTTATTTTAAGTTTAGGCAGGAGTAGTGGATTTTAATATGAATGAAAAGCAAATTATATTTCTGTTAACATTCAAGTTTACTTCTCTGGGACTGAATTGTTAAAAGTTATTCATTATGCCATGGAAAATAGCAGAGTCCATGTTAAGAAATCTCATTTATGTACACGTATATACATATTTACTCCAGGAAGCTCTAGATCTACATTTGTAGACTAGGTTTCAAAGAACAGCTTAAACTGTCACAAACCTTGGACGGAGAAGCTTATGAGGCCTTCTGCCACCTTACATTTCTGCACCACCCCCACACCCATCCATCCAAGTGCTCATTCGAATGGTCCAATCCAAACCCCACCACTGGGCCATCGGCAGTGAAGCTTTGGGGAGAGGTGGGCAAAAGCTGTAGCTCTATTAAGGCTTCGGCCTCCTTGTCTTTGCTTGTTCCCAGTGGCTGGGGCAGTTCAACAGCCCCGGGCTGCATCTGCCTTTGGAGGGGCCTCTACACTGAGAGGATCGGGGGCTGACAGATGAGCCCAGCTCTCTTCTCTAGACCTTCTTTCCATCGGTGCACTTTCCTCTAGATGCATCTTTCCTTGCTGCCAGGGTGGTAATAACACCTTGCGGGAAGTAAAACTGGGAGGCAAGCACAGGAGGAGACAAAGGCTGTAAGCTTGTGTCTAGTTCTTATAGCCTTCTGTGGGCCAATGGAGTCCATTAGGAAACTGCTTCAGGATTTTCCAGCTGAAGCTCCAGTAAATAGAGAGCATGCATTTATCTGGCTTTCCTCTGTGCATCTCTCTCTCTCTCTCTCTCTTTCTCTTGCTCTCTCTCTCTCTTTCTCTTGCTCTCTCTCTCTCTTTCTCTTGCTCTCTCTCTCTCTTTCTCTTGCTCTCTCTCTCTCTCTCTCTTGCTCTCTTATGGACTTAGGAGGGGCAAGGGTGGACATGGTAAGTAGTTGGTCAAGGTTTCTGGATGCTGGATTTGATCTCTCTTTAAGTGACTTCTTGGCTCAAGATCTGAAGACACTCCTTTCTTTTTGCCAGAACAAGAGTTCATAGGTGCTTTTAAGTAAGGTCATAAAGAATCAGAACACCGCGAGTCAGTAGTCAGTCAGGAAGCAGTTTCCAAGAAGTTTGTTAATTTTCTCCTTAAGATAATAGTAAGTAATAATCAGCTATTAACCACGTTAGTTTCTTAGCCCTCTGGCTGCTACCGTCTTTTTTTCTTGGACTATTTTAAATAACCAAGAAGATTTTCCATACTCTTAATGCCTCTGGCCCTTACATCATGAGAGATGAACAGAAAAGGGCTTGTTCATGGTCAAATTTCAGGTAAACATCCCATGAAGCCTACACAAGAGCTCATGAGTCCAGTGACTTTTAAATCTGACATAAGGAGAAACAGAAGGAAAAACTCATAATAAAGAATCATTTCTGTGTCATGAAATAAGAATTATGATTAACCAATTCTGTGTATCTAACATGTAACTTAAAAAACTACTTAATGACTTTAAGAAAAAGTCTGGCCTTCAAATATGTGTTATAATTTACTATGTGGCACTAAAAGAAAACATTGATAATATTCAGCGTATTTGTTTAGTGTCACATAAAGTGGTAAGAAGGTCTCCTGCCTCTTCCCAACAGAGGAATACTGAATAGCAGCTGATGTAGAGAAACCAAGAAGGAATTGATGGATAACTGATATTCCTGAACTTCAAACTTTGGATACTTCTTTATTTCTGACAAGGAGAAAGCAAAGCACACAATCCATAGCTGACTGCAATAGTTTTTCTAAATGTGACTAGTGCTAACTAAGAATGATGTTTCACAGGATGAAACAGAAGAAATCTCAGCACTTGGTGATGCCATCTAATTCCAGAATTCAAATTACTTTAGAATCTTAAAAGCACTAAATGAGGATGTATTACATATCCATAATATGTCTCTTTATAAGCCATGTACTTTCAAAATGAATCTAAGCCTTCAGGATAAGAGTAAAAATAACCACACGGAATTCTTATAAAAATAAATAATAATCACGAACAGGGTTGCTCAGAAACTGAATTCATCTTGCTCTTTATTCAAATGGATAATTCCCCCTTTCACCAACAGATTTGCCAAACCATTTAATTTAATGTAGGAAACCCTGCTTTGTTTCTCCTGAATTGCTAAAACTACTATACTCTAAAATCCTGTAGCTAAGGTTTAGCTGTACTCAATTTACTTGCATGAAATATATAAACACATTATTTCTGAAAAATGTTTAAATATTTTATTGCTTTTCAAATCTTCTCTTAAGCACAGTTGCTTTCACAAGGGTTTTTTCCATGAATTATCTAGTTCAAATAAAGTATAAATAATATTTTGAATTTCCTTTCCCTTTTAATTGGAGAACTTACATGTTTTTATGTCATTCTCAAAATCAAAGCTTCAAAATAGTGAAGTCTCAGGGTAGAAACATTTTAAGATATTTCTTCAAAATGTTTTGTTGGAAAAACACATATATCACTCACTGTATTACAAGAATCAGAATCACATCTTCCTAAGGAGATCTCAGAATCCCAGAATTTTACAAGAGTTGTCTAATGCAAGCAAATTCAGGTTCAAAGAGATGAGAAGAAAGGAGTAATTTTTTATTCAGCCTACACGATCTGCTGCCGCGATTTTGAATCCCTTAGTTCTGCCAGCTATCTCAGTAAAGAAATGGATGCTGTTTGTGAAAGTATCCCCTGAAACAGAGGTGAGAGTCAGTAAATGAGTGATCGGTGGTACAAACTGAAGTCCTTTTGCAAAGGATTTTACAACGATGGATCACAAGATGAATTCTCACAAGTAGGCAAGGTTTCCCAAAGTCTGGCTTTTATGAATATTGTTTGAACAAGTTGTGTAGAATGTAGTCTATGCACTATGAAATAACATGATTTTTGTTACCAAGTTGGAATTATTTAGGATCACCAAACAATAGGATTCAAAAGTACAATAGCTGAAAAATCCAACAGTCTGGTCTAACCTGGGATGCTCTGTCTCCTCACAGCCAACGCTCCATCAGGCGGCTTTGTCTGGCTGGCGGATTTAGTGTAGGGACTCTCATCTGCAAAGGTACAATGAAGGGTTTGGTTAATTTCCATCCAGTTTCTAATGCAGTGAAGATTTTTAATGGATTGCAATCCTTCTGCCAGAGAGAGGTGATATGGTATAGTAGGAAGAATTGGTAGACCTGGGTCTTAAACTTGGGTTAGCTGTGGGACAAATCTTTGAAAACGTTGTGGACATCAGCTTCCTCCCCTATGAAAGAGGGATAAAATTCTCATCTATCTCTTAGGGTTGTCAGGATCAAAAGCTATCATGCATGTATAAAATAGTAAGATGTATGCAAGTATAGTATAGATTATTTGCTTGTCACCCACATTCATTGATTAAAAAGTATCGGTGAATATGTGTATCAGAAAGACAAAGAAGAAATAAAATGGTGCAGTGGGCACTAAGAATAATCAGGCAGAAGAATAAAAGAAATGAAAAGAAATGTAATATTTCAGATAAGCAGATGACAGAGCATTAGTATCGCAGGGGAATAAAGACACACAGAGTTAGTAGGTTCCTTTGGGGAGTGTGGACTGACATCCAGTGCAAAGCAGAGGGATAGGGACACTCGGGTAAGATCAGAGAAGTCAGGTTTAGAATAGGGAAGGAGGGATGGTTTGGCAAAAGAAGACATATATTGCAATGAGATGATTTGCCCTATTTTAGAAAGAGGTGACAGTAACCTGCAGAATCATAAAAAGAGCAACTATGAAGACAGAAGATCTAAAGCTCAGTATATCTGTGAGAGTTAGGCAAGAAGCAGAACGATTAAAACAGTGGGTGACAAGATCATAGAGGTGATGGGTCCATCAAATTCTAAGTAAGGTGATTTTTTTTTTTTAACTTAAAAAAGGATTTAATCTGACCTGGAATACAGGAGTAGTGATCTAGGATGGCAAATGTTAGCATTAAAATAGAAAGGAACAATTCTTCCTAATTTGGGTGGGGGCATTTACACAAAGTAAAAGAGATGTCGGAGTCACAACTTGAAAAATTTCAAGAATAGAACATGTACGGCTTGAGTAAATATAATGTAAAATAATTATCTAGTGTATTGAGTCAAGCTAGATGACGCAAATGTCACTTCTAGTCACACTATAAGTTTTGTTTATTATTGTTGTTGTTGTCCTTTGAAGAGGAAATCATTAAAGAATTAAAAAGAACCACATTGTGCATGACAAGTGATTAAATATAACAAGGATTTAATTCGGTAACAAGGCTTTATGATCTGAGAACATTAATTTTCTCAACTAAGTGGTTTGTGTTTCAAAATTGAGGACCTCATTTCCTCTCTAGGATGTGCTTCTGGTTGAAATGATTCATGATTTCTTCATAAAACTAACAAGATCGTTATAAGCAATGACAAAAAGGAAAGATTAACACTGCTGTAAACTGCAATTAACTTAAAAAATGGAAGTCATGCTGTTTATGTTTATATTTAATTTGTCACACAATTCTTTATATTCTTCCAACCATAAAGATAAACCACCAACTTTCAGATACCAATACAATCAACATCACTGGCTTTTGTGGCAGTATCTTAGGTCTTTGACTCTTCTCTTTGCAAACCCAATTTTGAGTATAATCAAGAACCACAAATCAAAATGTACACATTGCACTCAAAAGCCTCCATTTGCCCCACCATTCCAGGCTGAGTATTTGCTTTTCTCACTGTGTTAATTTAATAACCAGGCAATATGCTTTATACTATACGTATTAAAACAAACTTACTATGTGTTAAAATCTGGGATTCTTTATAAGGCTGCTTTAAAAATATATTTTCTTTCATTATCCAAAACTTTGAAACTGTGTATTTAGGAGTACAGAGCACTGAGCCAGGAGATAACCACAACAATCAGGTTTAGGGACGGCATCTTGGAAGCTTAAAGGCTTTCCTAGGTTGTCAATTTGTCAAGATTCCAGTCAATTAAAGTCTTGGATTGAATCCAGTGTTGGATTTTCTTAAAGGGCAATAAAAGATTTTCCCAGGAGACTCTGGGGTTATCTGTACTTAGTGCTCTATTTTAAGGAGCTATTTCTTTAGAAATTTACCCAGTTTGTATTACAGAAGTAGTCAGTTCTGGTAAAATGGTTTTCTCATTTATATTTGAAAACAATTTCCTTGATTTAGAGCTGGGACAGTCTAGTTGTCCACATCCTTAAAAGGCTGAAACTGAATTATAGATGGCCACCTGGCCAGCCTCTACGGCACCACCCCGCAGCCCCCACGCTTACTCCCCAGAGCAAAAGTGTCCTTACTGAGCATCAGCGAGAGAACATAATTATCTAAAGCCAAGTGTTGTATTGGTCAAAGGACCCGACGGAAATAAGTTTGATGTTACCTAAGAACAGCTTGCAAAAGTCAATCAGGGTGAAAGCAATAATTCCTAATGGAAGTGAGGCAGAGCCTGGCAACACTGATCACGAGAGTTGAGGAGAGCACAGCAACACAGCAGCCTGGCACACAACGTAACATTTGGCTTTTAGGAAACTTCTCTAGGAACGTGTCTCTCCGTTTTAAACATCTTAGTGGCACCATGGGCCTTCTATAAAAGGCTACCCATCACAGAATGGCCATTAGCTCTTTTGATGTGATTTACTAAAAGTCAACCCTTCATTCAAACTTTGTTTGAAAATAGAAATGGAGAGAAGACACTGAATGCATCAGTGGCTGATGGCTCTATAATGTATACTAAGGGACAAAAATATCCACTTGTAATTGTTGAGCATAACGTCGTGGAGAGCTACAGGAGGCTTCTATCATGGTCTTCTCGTGTGTCCCTTAATGTAGATTTGTACATATATCCCTAGAAGTTCATGCGTGGAAGGGACGATCTAGACCATTTTTTCATTATAATTGGGACCGAGGCCCAGAAAGGCACATTTATAGATGGACACACATCTCAGGTGAATTTAGACTGAACTTCTTATATTCTTATTCCTGTGCTCTTTCCTTTTTATCTTATTTCCTCTTGGATAAATAAGATTTCCTGGTCCCTGGGCCCATGTGTTGCTGAATCGCACAAGGAAGGGACTGGACACAAAATATCTCAGCGGAGACCGTGTGTGGCGTAAGTCAGGTCCTATGGAGAAGCATAAGAAACGAGCCACCACAGCTAACTCTCTGTGTGTATGTAAATCTCATTCCCCCTCCTCCACTGTTTGTTGGCTTTAAAGTGAAGAACACTTAAAGATGGTACTGCGGAATCAAATTATACATTTCGGTTCACTTTTTTGAAAATAAAATGTAAAAAAATGCCAATATAGCTCATTGTTCCCCAGTATAAGCCTCAAAAGAGTCCCTGAATTGCAAGATCTATGTTAATACTTTCCTTTGTTTCATGGGAGAGATACTAACTAGATTTTCAAGTTCCATCCAGATATATAAATGAATAAGAAATTGATCAATAACAAGGGAAAAAAAAGATCACTAAGTAATATATCAGAACGGTACCTGGCACATAGTAGGCATTCCCTAAATATTTGCTGATGGATGCATAAATTATATTTAGTTTTTCAAACTAGAGCATTTATTGTACACAACCTGAAGAAATGCAAACGTTTGTTATGAGCTATACTTCCCCTTACCCCTGAATTTCTTTTTTTAGGTTTGTGGCCTGTTCCTTTTAAAGTCTTGTCATCACCCAATAGCCATTAAGTATTGACTTACAGTATGTTAGAAATCTGTGACTCTTTATAAAATGGACATTAAAATATATTTCCTTTCATTTTCATTCAGACTATAGAAGGATTTATCAATCTATCTTTAAAACAATGCGTTTAAATAAAAGATTTCTGAGTTTTTGTACCAGACTCTCAGCCTAGACTTTGATGGTAGATCATACTAACAAGGAATCCTTATCGAAAGTCACTATAGGGGCAAAGCAGACATCCAGTGAGTGAGCTACTGCTTGATGAAATGAATGCTTCGTGTAATCACTAAGGGCATCGCAGGTATCAGAACCGCCAGCCTTTTCTAATGACACCTTAGCAGCTAGATAATCACCGTCACACACAACGGCCTCCACTGTCACAGGGGCTTGTATGTGGGTCATAATGAGGAAGACATGGGTCCCTTTACAGGGACATCCCATGAGGCCAGGGAAAATGCCCTCAATTAACAGAGAGATTTGACATGGTGACAAAGGCACAGAAAGGGCTCAGTCAAGCATACACTTAAAACAGAGGAAGAACGACGGGAGGACCATCTGTCCCTCTCATTCCCCCCAAGTTGGCCAGTGTCGTCATGTGCCAAACGCAGGAGGGGCAAACACAGGTCATTTGTTTTGATTACATATTCCAAGGGAAGCTGGTGTTTATAAACTTGGAAAGCAAACAGCAGGCTCCTTAGGAGCAATACTTCACTCTGCATCACACACAAAGCCCGTGATGGAGCTGGGAGAGTCACACCTTGAGGAAGGGACTCGAGTCCTCTCATGTTTCCAAATTCTCCAGTGCTTGCCTGGCATCAAACAGCAACCATGTGTCCTCAGGCTGGTTCTTGTCTCTCCGTCTCCTGCCTCTCCCATTCCCAGGGTTTCAGCTTCCCAGAGGAACCAGATATGACTATGGTTTCAGGAATCTCTAGCTGTATTCAAAGCTTTGCTGAAGAAAAAAAAAAATTTAATTTCCTTTGGCTGAGACTAATCAGCCTACGCTAAACAATTCCCACCAACTAATTATGCACAATTGAGGCACCTGCTAAGCCAGCAGATCCTTTAATTTCTTGATTAGGAAAAAAAAAGACATTTTGTGCAGTTAGACATTATAACCATTTCCTAGCAGCGGGGAGACAGGCAGCTCACACCACAGTGCTCATGTACATCATCACGAACCCAGAGAAAGACTGTTTTCCATGAATGACAAAATAAAATCCATTGTGAAGCAAATAATCTGTCCTTTGAATTCAATTAAATTCCACAATTTTAGTGCCTACTATGTGCAAACTAAGACTTAAAGTGGATGAAAGATAATGAACCTTTAAGTGGAATGGGGATTACAGAGTCCTTATTACTCCACGGGTTTGAGACTAGACCGTGGTGTTTGATCTCCCGAGGGGGAGAACGCGCGTGGGCTTAGGGTGCTGGTGGAGTTGGGGCACAGGAAGAGAAAGGGAGATCCACCACAATGAATTTACCTAGAATTTTGCAATTGGAAAAATCAAGAAATCAGCCATTTTAGGCTTTCGGCTAACATGGAAGTTTTGGGTGGGGGAAACGATTATCTTTTCAGTACTTGGGTACTGTGAACATCTTATCCCAGTCCAGCATGAACACGTTGCGGCTGTTTCTCTCTCTTAGACACTAGCCTCCAGTTCGGTTTGCTGACTTGGTGGTTGGATGGCACATTCTAAAATTTAAGCAAGATTTCCTGCAGGATAAGCTGTTAAAGGCTCTTGACAACAGAACTTAATTATGTCTTTCTTTTCTTATTAAAATGATATATAACCACACTCACAGTACCCCACATAATTTAAAGAAATTAAACCATTCCTAATCCTTGATTAAAATAATCCTGTTTTTCTAGGGCCAAGCAAAATTGAACTCACAATCTCTCCTAGAGACGGAGGCTCCTGGGTACTACACAGGCTTCAGCACTATTGCTTTGGCATGTGGACGCTACAACACGGATAGCTGCTTACAGCTCATTACTGAGAAGGAATTAATTCCATCTTCTTCCCTAACCTGATAAAGGGGTCCACACGGCTAGGTTTAAACCAGAAGGGAGGGGGAATGATCCGAGCTTGACGGCAGGAGGCAGAGGCAGCTTGATGCTCTGTGATCGTCTATTTCCTATTAAGAGATGGTTCTTCCCCTCCACGTACCTACTTTCCCTCCTCTCTTTTGTTATTTGTTTCACATCTGCATGGCATTAATGTTTATCTTTGACTCTGCAGGTTTCCTTATAGTTTCATAATTCAGACACAGATGTGTTTTGTATTCTTAAAGAGACCAGGTCTTTCGCTTTTGAAAGTTAAAAAAAAAAATCATCCAGAGTACAATTTCATTTTAAAAATAAATATACAGTGATTTCTTCACAATGTTAGAATGTCATCTAAGATTATGTTAATTATAATCACATAACCATTTCAGGGATTCAATATATCGGCTAAAAAGAATATCAACCACACCACTCATGTTGTTGGAGGCCTGTCTTGGAGGGCCACTCCTCTCTCCTACTGCGCCGTTATCTGACTCCTTGCTTCCCCAAATGTGGCCCATGGACCAGCAGTGTAAGCATTACCCAGGAACTTGTCAGAAAGGCAGAATCGCAGGCCCCACCCCAACCTATAGATTCAGAATCTGCATTTAACAAAAGCTCCAAGTGACGTATATGTGCGTTAACGTTGGGAAAGGCCTGCTTCAACCTGTGCAGTTGACCAAAAGCAAATGCACAGGTAGTGAGGACACACCTGTCCTGCTGTCTCACCTGGTTGTGTCAATGGCAGCCTACAAAGATGCTAGCAGAATGCCAGTAGTATCAGTAAACTCCAGCACTACACTCCGGCCTACAATTATTAAACTGCTCATGGAATGATTTCCTCAAACGGAAATAAAACAGTTGCAATGTTATAGTTCCGAGTGAATTCCATTTTCTCTTCATCCACTTTAAACCTTCCAACAGTCCTAAAATGGCTAAATTATAGGAGTAACTAGACATATCTATGGTCAGATTAGCTGGAGCAATTGATTGTAATAATAATATATTATTCAATTTACACTTTAGGGTGGAGAGAGACGTTATATTGTGTTACACTAATCCCTTGCTAGTAAAAAACAAATGAAAATAAAAAGTTATGTCCTGCCTTATGGCAGGGACATGGGGGAAGAATCTTCCATGGCACTATCTCCTTAAACTCTTTCCCTTTAGATTCAAAGTTTCTTCCTTGCATTTGCACAATTCTCCTGGACCCAAGGAAGTTTCCAGGATGCAACCTGACCTCTGATCAGCACACAGGGACAAACAGAATTGCAGTGGCCCCTGAGCATCTGGTCAACCTTGTGGAAGAGGCCTGTGGTAATTGGGCTGCTTGGTGATGCCCACAGGCCTTTTGGAAAAGTAGTATCTCCAGCCAGGTTAATTTGTAAATCCTCTCTGAAATTAATGAGCGTGAAACTGCACATTTTCTGCCTCTGGCGTTCCTATTGCTAATGTGTCTGAATCACAGATGATAACTCCTATGTTTCTTCCTCATATGGTTTCCAGGAAGGACAGATGAACCAGTCTGTTCACAGTAGTCACAGACCAGCCTCATCACCAAAGCATCAAAATTTCTGGAGGGCTGCACATTTCCATGAAGTTCATTTTCATTACCACAGCTGATCCCAATTCAGAATGTTAAAATTTTAAATTAGGTATAGTGTTCACATTTTCTATCTATAGGAAGGGCTATATGCTTTGGTTTAACCATTAGATTATGCCAGTTGGCATTTTCAGTCTCTCACACTATGAAATACTCAGAGGTTCAATAAGTTCTTAGCATTAGAATGATAATCTTGTGAATAATATGAATTACCTCAGGGTAGTGAGTATTGGCTATTTAAAACCACATTTTGAATTATTATTTTAGAATGTACACCATTCTTCAGGGGAAAAATATGCATTAATGGGTACAAAGAGGCTAGACCGTATCTGGGTATTTCTAGAGGGTCATAGCATCAGTGTTTGATTTTAATGTAACAGCAATCAGAGCTTAGTGGTAGGATGAATAGAAATAAATAAGGCACTTAGAGAAATTAAGGTTCTCTCTGTTTTTTTACCCAATGAATATGAAATTAAGAAGTCATTTTGATGTATATTGATCACAATTTGAACTGGAGTAAATTTGGGGGGGCGGAATTTAAAATAGAACATAGCTTTTCTTAAGATAGCTCAAGAAACAAAATGATAGAAAAGTCTTCATGGAAAAGATTGAGAGTGTTTTTTAAATACTCCCATATCAATGATCACGGCTTCAAAATGGGATCATTTAAATGATTATATGTCTTGACTACCTAAATCATGTTGTTTTTGTCCCTTGTCTGAGACCTTTCTTCTAGGTCTAATGTAAATTGTGGAGAAAAAGATAGTGTTTTTGGGTCACATCAGGCCTGTCCAAGAGTCCTTCTTTTACATGATATTACTGTAAAGGTTCCCATATTTAGAAATTTTGGGTGTGATAATTGCTAGAATAAAGTTAAGATTGATGGAAAAACAAGAAAAAGCTATATGCAATCGGTATGACTTCACTTTAGCAGATCTGAATCTTGCGCCAGTGTGTGAATAGACACTGATGTCACCAGAAAAATGATTCACATATGTCTGTGGGGTGCAGCATTCCCATCTAGGTTGGAGTATCGATAAAATAGCCTTTATCTGTTGTTCTGACATCTGTCGTTCTGACAATCAGTGACATGATAAAATTGTATAACTTAGGCAACTTTACATACAGTTGCTCAGTATAATTTTTATTTCTTCTCCTTTTTTGGTTAATCAAGTAGTATAAACTGAAACAAATATCAACTGCAGGCAAATTATATAAATAAGTGATCAGATAGCCACTATTGCCGACAGATATCTAAATAAAACTGAAAAAAAAATATTACCAGCACTGTTTAGAGTCAGTTTCCAATATACAAGCTGAAAATTGTCTGTCTAGCATCCTGGAATTATAAAATGGGGAAAATGTATAGTATATATTTACAACCTTGGATAACATTTTGGAGGTTGGAGCATAGATAATTCTTAGCAGGGTCATTGATCTGACTGAGGAACAAGGGTTACATGTGACTGTCCGTATATGCCAGAATCCTCTGGGTGACTCTCAGCTGGCTCTTCATATCTTAAGTGAGTAATGGCCTTAGAAACAACGCTCCAAAGTATATTTCCAATATGCCAAGGAAAACCAAAGATTTTTCCAGGGCTTTATTTATATTAATTTTCAAAACAGGGAAACAAGAGATGGGACTTTGTGGTAATGGAGAAAATGGATTAAGTTAGAAGTTATCAGAGTGCAAAGTAAATGGAAGGAAGAGTAAACCTCAGGTCCAAGCCCCTGGTTGTATGTAAGGGATGCAAGTTACATGAAGAAAAATGAGGGCTTAATTGTAATCATATATTTTTAGATACTTCTTTCATCATATCATTGCCACTGGTTTACACTATAAACAATCTAAATAATTTCTTAGAGACCTGTTCTTTACTTGTGAGTTTACTTTGCACATACTTTTTAGTCAACCAGAAAACTTCTTAATATCAATGCTACTAATAACATTATCAATAACTACAGCTAATACTGAGCATTCACTATATGTCAATGAGATTCTGTCTTTTATACGTATAATCTCATTTCTTCTCACAATAACTCTGTAAAACTTAAAATCACAAATCAGATACATTCATTTTACAAAACGAGTACTGGCTTTAAGGAAGAATCTGGCATCATTCATCCTAAATAGTAGATTGTGTGGCGAATTTGAAATGGAGCTGCCATTAAAGCCTAGGGCAGTGTAGGCATATTACATGCCCAGCACTCTGCTTGGTACCTAACGTATATTTCCGATACTCACAATGTAATTGTGCAGATGCAATTACACTACCTGAAATATGAGAATACAGAGGCTTAGACAGATGAAATAATGTGCCTAAATTTACCTTGGAATCAAAGTGCAAAAATGAGACATTAACATACATATCTTCATAGAGTCTGCTCTTAACCACCATGATATACTATCAACCAAAATTTGACTTACATACTTATTTGAAGTGTGTGTGTACAGGGAGGCACACATTCACACAGCAGTCACTACTGAGCATATTCTGTGTGGCTAAATGTTACTGACATAGGCACATGGGGCTGCATCAAAGATCTGGTGAAACTTCAGTTTACAAAAGAAAATATCATCTCAATTTTTAGATCTCACCCCTTTGTCATGAATTCATGGTTTAATTTATGATATGAGTTTCAAGGCTCTTTCCGGCACATAAACAAATCACTTGAAAGAAGGCATTTTAGCCAAGAAGCTCCAAGCATTTTAGGAGATGAAATCTGGTTGAATTTATTTCTCTGACTCCCACTTTGCGCCAACCATTCTGTACTGATAGAGCATTTATGAACTGGCTCCTGTAAGTGGTTTATCATTTTCAAACAAATAAATACTAGGACACTTCCTTCTCTCCTTTAGTATTCTAGACAACATGTTCATAGCCTGCTGCTTACAATATTTCAAACCTTTCATTAGCGTTTCTGTAGTCAGAGGGGGAATAAATCTTGGACTAGGCCACATCTAGCACTGCAGTGAAGGAAACGGTGGTGTGACTTGAGCAGCCGGCAAGGGGATCATCTGTCTCTCCTTTCCCTTTGGCTCTCCAAGCCCATCTCTGCAAACGGCCAGGCTCCTCCAGAGCAGGGGTGCTGCCACATCAGTTCTCAGACTGAGGAGAGGGCAGAGTCACTGGGCAGACAGGCATGGATTCTTTGCTGGATATAAGAATTTCATGGGGAGGTTTTGAAACCAAGGTGATTAACACACCCTCAACCATTCTTTCCAAGACTGTCATCTCTCCTGGCCTTGGATCATTTTAGAATCTATCTCTGAACTTACTTTTTTACAGTTTTTAGTTTTAAAAATTCCCAGATTTAAGCCCAATTCTAAGTGTGGGCCAGCGTTGCGACACACCATTTCAGAACCAACACTTTCTTGTCCAGTGGAGGCGGGAGGAGGGAGTGAGGCAGGGAGTGGAAATCCCATTTGGATGCCTTGCAAATAATGTATTTCGTACACATGCCTGGCGTTGTCACATATTTTGCCTTATTAATTCATTGCTAGGTCAAGCAATAGCAGATGACAGCTTATCAAATAGATGACATGTGTTTTTAATGCATGATTAAAGCAGGATTTATCATGGCTGTCAGAATCGTGGGAGTCTGTGATTTTCGTTATTTAAAGCCGTACTTTGGATACTGTCTGGTTTTACAATGAGGCAGTGATTATACAGACAAAACCTCACAAGAGTGTTAGCCCAGAGATAATTTCTGTATGGACAACACCAAAATCATTTTTAATTGATTAGAATATCACTGTACTGCAGATTTCATAGTTCATACTGCTCTACCACTTTACTAGCTGTGTGACCTTGGACAAGTTACTTATTCTCCTTGAGCTTCAGTTTCCTTACCTATAAAACGAAAATAGTAATGACCTCATAGGATTGTTGAGAGGATTGAATAAAATAGCATACATAAAGCACCTGGACTGGTGTGAGTTCAGGAGGTGGTGGTTCCATGCACTTATCTGGCATACGAGGACAGTGAGTGACAGACAAGAGCCAGTAGGGATCCCACAGCAGCAATACACGTTTCTTTGCTAGCACGTACCACACCACCTTGTAATCAGCCATCTGCTTATTGCTACACTGTGAGCTTCTTTGAGTGGGAGATTCATCCATAGTCATGGATATTATTATCTCAATCTTTACAAATGGGAAAACTGAATCTCAGGGAAGTTAGAAATCTATCTACGACTAAATACCTAATGAGAATCAGAGACAGGATTCTAACTCACGTCTGCCTGACACCAAAGAACATTCTTTTCCCAGTGCTGTCTCAATAAAGAAGGTTTGTACAACAAACAACCTTTAGTGGAGAAGAAAGGAAATTCGTATCTGACCATTATAAATCAATCTTCATGCTGCCCAGATCTGTACCTCCACTTTCTATCATTAAAAAAATGCAGACACTTGACATTTTTTTTTAAGCAATGGGTTACCAAAGCTCAGTTTTTAGTTGGAGAAATTCACTGATATTAAATGGTCTATTATGACTTAATTTGTCAGTGGTAAAATAAAAATTAAAACTCAGATACCTAGATTTAATAGTCCAAAGATTACTAAATTATCTTCATTTGCTTCTAAGATAAATTATTCAGACATACAATTTCCTCACAAATTACTTGCTTGTCTAACTCTCCTTGGGTTATGTCTTCCTCATCAACGTCACTACTTTTTTCCATAAATCCTGCCTGAACAAAGATTTAGCTTTTATAGTTAATTAGGATAAACAAGAAAAATGCAATTCAACTCCACAAAATGTGAATGTTTAATTTTGAACTGATTTTGTAGCATTATACTCAGTAGGACTCTTCCAATTTTCTAGTTAATGACTTACTGACATTTACAAACATCTATAATAAAAGAAATCTTTCCTTCCATCACTGTTTGTCAATTTTGTTACTGAATCTTGGGTCTGCTTTGGGACACTTCAATCATGAAAGTAATCATGTAAAACTATATTGAATTCTATTAGCAATTCTATTATAATACCTCAGAGGAGGTTCATTTATGATAACGAAAATTTTCTTCCTCAGTCTCATCTGCCATGTATTTTGCCTTAAGGTATTTTAAATCACAAAGTCAAAGCTTTAGAAGGGTACTCCTAAAAACTTAACTCTGAACCACAGTATATTTTGAAACAGAGAGTTTTTATGAAATACAATACTGACAGGCAAATCAGTACTTGCAATGTAAACATTTTTAAAATTTTCTAGATCAGTTATATATTAATGTCTTATGAGAAAATCAGGAAGGAACACACACAAACATACACATATATTTAATAGATGTAATCATCTATACATGTATCCATTTATAAGCACTGCTAAGAAAAAGTACACATATGAACAGGAGATCCAAAAGGACTCCTCAGTCTCAAGACATCCCTCCTCTCCTATCCTGCAGGGCAAAATACAATGGGCAGAAGGTGGAGACCACCATCTTCATTCTCAGTAACTTCTTATGGAGCCAGGTGGTAGAATGACCAGAGCTAAGGACAAGAACCAAGATGGTACAGAACTTCTGCAATATTCCAGGGACTTCAAAATTACAGAAAATGTATGCCAAATTTGTCCTTTATGAAATTCATTGACTTTGGAATTCTACATTCAGGACTGCCATATGATATCAAGAGATGCTTTCAGAGATATCGTAATTTAGCTTAGAGACAGCCTACAAATAGGAAAACGTGGAATGCAGTTCCACAGCTTGTAGAAGAACGGAACAGCTATGTGAGAAATTAGTTTATATCAGTGGTCTAAGGTGAACAACTCAAGTTCAGCACAGCAGACATTGCAGAGGCAGGCATGAATACCAGTGTACCACCCACATATCCACTGCATAAAGAAGTAGTTTAGAAAGGTTATGCACTTGTAACCCTGACTCAAGCATAACAAAATTGATACATGTAACCAGAAACGTTTGTACCCTCTTAATATTTTGAAATAAAAAAAGAGAAAGGTTATACATTTTTATGTAGATCTATTGAACAATTTGGGTACTGATTTTAAGCGTAGCATGCCTTCACATTTCTGCAATATGTAATTATAGCCTTTACTGGCTTCTCTTTTGCTTAAGACAAGCTAAACAAAACAGTCAATATTTATTGTAATAGAAAGAATAGACAATACATAATGGCTATTCTGGGTACAGTAAAGCTCAGATATTTACTTCTTTGACAATTAGGCATGTATCGCTTGAAATAAGTAAAAGCATTTGTGCATTATCTGAAAATTGTCAAATTTACGTAGACAAAGATCATAAAACTGAAATATGTAAGCACCACTGATGCTACTCTTCTCAGCATCTTCCCTCTAGAAAGAGATTTCAAAGGGTATTTTTTTCATCCTAATTATAAGAGATTTTAGCTGAAAAAATCTATTAGGTCAAAGTATTCTTTGTTCAACTAAGTAGAAAGCTTTGCCACCTTTGTTAAATATCTACAAACTTAATTGGAAAAAAGATGTTAAATGTGGTGAAGAAGTACCAGAAAGCCTTAAGCAACTTGCATAATTAGATCATCTTTTTCCATTTCCTTTATCTTTTCTTCTTTTGACCCTGGAATTTCCTTCTTGCATTTCATATTTGTGGGTAATTGAGATGAATTATAATGCAAAGGTTGAACCTTCATTCTAAGAGGACTCAGAATCATTTGAGGGCTAGCTGTTCCATGAATAAAGTGTATCAAACTTAAAGATTGGATATGCAACTGCTAAGTGATCTTTTCTCACTAGATTGTGAATTGTGTGGACCTATTACAAATTTTATAAATATAAAGAAGGTATATATTTACCACATTTATTTTTCTGCCATCAGCAAAGATAAGCCAATTGGAAATAAGTGAGAGAAGGCAATACTTTATTTTTCTTCTAGAACTTTTGTTCTTAAGGTGTATA
>CAUYSK010094855.1:0-12566 GCA_963575035.1 Avahi laniger
ATTAAGTTGAATATGGTAGAAAAATATAATCTTTGGAGTCGGGAATTACTTTTTTGAATTCTCTTCGAATTCTCAGTTAATCTCTTTGGCATTCATACTCCCAAGCTGTAGAACAAGGAAATGATACTTTTTCACAGGATGGATTTTTGAATGAATTAGTATGTATAAAATTTTAACTGTAAATTGCTTATAAAGCCATTACTTTAATAATGTGTTATGATACATTCTAGATTCTAGTTCCTCCCACTGCTAGCACCTCTTTCTCCTTTGGAAACAGGCTTCTGACCATCAATTGATTAATTCATTGATTCATTGATTCCCTATTTCCTGATTTCTCCTGTGTAAGCATTGGGAATACAAAAGTAAATGAGATTAAGTCCCTGGTCTCAGGGAGCTGCCAATCCAGCAAGGTCTTAAGTATAAACAGAGCTCACCCAGGTGAGACAGGGTGGCTTTGCACCATGAACTTCTTAGCCAACAGGCACCCTGAGCCTTGTTCTGGGGCTGGTGGGGACCCTGTGAACAGTTGAGGCCAGTGGGTCTACTTGGGACCCTGGGAGACTTTGGAACTCTGGGACAGTTGAAATCTAAAAATTGGTCTAATCAATATTAAATTCAGTTTAGTAGTCATTATGGAGTAGATGAGAAAAGAGCATTTCATGCAAGGACCAGCAGCATTAACAGAGATATGGAGGCAGAAAATGCCATGCAGTTTCTCTCTCTCTCTCTCTCTCTCTCTCTCTCTCTCTTTCTCTCTCTCTCTCTATCTATCTCATGCGCACACACACACACACACACACACACACTCTTAAATGACAAGTGTGGGCTACCATGAATATAATGGAAATAACCTAGAACGCCCCGTCCCTGCTTTCTAAAGCAGGATTTGGTGCATTAACTTGTCTCCCTTCTTTATCATTACCTTCCTGAGGAAGGAGGGATGCACACTGGCCTCCCAGAGCAATACAAATGCCCTCTAATTGTAATATAAGACAGGGTGATTGGCCCAAGACGGAGTTCCAGTGAATCAGTATCTGATCTGCATCTTAGAGCTGTGTAAGTGTTGGCAGCTCACTTAGGCCAGTGCCTGGCCTTCCCACATCACTGGGTTGCTGTGAAAAGCAAATCTGTTTCAGTCAAGATTCCATGGTTGCAAGTTATAGAAAGCAGCTCAAGCTAAATTAGGTTTGAAAAGGAAGGGAGGGGAAGGGATTTTATCAGGCTTGAGGATATCTTATAGAATCCAAGAGCAAACAAGGAGCTGAGGTCCAGAAAGGAACCACCTGGCATGTGGATGGCATCTGGGGGCCACCTCAATTCAGGGGGGGGTCTGAGCAAATAGCCTATTAGTGTCTATTACATTCTACTCCTTGACTGTACTTGTGAACACTCACAAGAATACCCACAAATAACAGGACACAACCACCGCACCTCTAACTGTAAATGGGTCCACCTTTCCTAAATGAGAATCAGTCCAAGGTCACATCCAGAGACAAAGCAATATGGCCACTGCTTTGTGCCTCTCCAGGGATGAATGTCCCTCCTCTGGTTTAATTTTCATCCAGGAGAGGTATCACAATTCACCATCCTGAAACTTGTAGAATAAATGATAAAATTTTACCATTCAAGAAAAGTATAATGGTCAAAAAAAATCTCACTCACTAAAGAAGTAAAGAGGCCATTAAATAAACCTTGATAAATTTAAAAGAATTAAAATCATGCTGTGTTCTCAGACCACAATGAAATCAAACCGGAAATCAATAACTGGAAGACAACAGAAATCACTCCAAACATGTGGAAACTAAACAGCATACTGCTAAAGTAATCATGGGTTAAAGAAATATGTTACTACATGGAACTGAATGAAAACAATCAAACAAAAAAAAACACCGTATCCAACTCTGCCGGCCCCAGGAAAAGCAGTGCCCTGTTATGTTGATAAAGAGTAAAGTCTCGAGTCAATCACCTCAAGGAAAAGAAGAAGAAATAAACTCAAAGGAAGCAGACAGAGGAACTAATAAAGAAAACAGGAGAAATCAATGAAATTAAGAATCAGAAAAATAATAGAGAAAATCAATGAAACAAAAATCTGGTCATTTGATCAGTAAAATTGACAAACCTCTAGAAAGACTGATGAAGAAAGGAAGACACAAATTACCAAAATCAGGGGTGAAACAGAGGATTTCACTACAGACCCTACAGACCTCAGTGAGAAAATAATACACGCTACAAAATTCTGCACACGTTAATTTGAAAATGTAGGTGATGTGGACCTCAAAAACCACAAGCTACAAGAACTCACCCAATATGAAATAGGAAATTTGGATAGTCCTATAACTATTGAGGAAACTGAGTTTGTAATTTAAAACTCCCCCTCAGAAAAGACATTTCCAAGCTCCTATAGTTTGATTGAAAATCATTTCAAATATTTAAAGGGGAATTAAAACCAATTTTACACAATTTCTTCAAGAAAATAGAAGAGGAATGATGAACTCTTTTTCATTCATTTTATGAGGTCAGAATTACTATGAAACCAAAACCATACAATGACAGCACCCAGCACCCTCTGCAAAAAAAAAAAAAAAAACCTAAACAAACCAATATTCTTTATGTATATAGAGGCAAAAATCCTTTAAAATATTGTCAAACAGAATTTGTCAATGTATTTTTAAAAACATATACACCATGATGAAGTAGAATTTAATCTAGATTTCTAAGGATAGTTCAATATTTTAAAAATTGATCAATATAATCACCATACTAATAGGCTAATGAAGAAAAATCACAAGATCATATAAATTAATGCAGAAAAAAGCGTTTGACAACATTCAATACTCATTTCTGAGAAAAACTAATAATAATAATAATAAGAGGAATAGAGGGGAACTTCCTCGAGTTTATGAAAAGGATCTACAAAACCTCTGCAGCTAACATTTCACTTACTGCAAAATAATGAATGCTTTTCCCCCAAGGTCAGGGCCAGGGAAGGATGTCTGCTTCTACCACATGCATTCAACAAAGTGCTGGAGGGCCTACCTAGAGCAAAAGGGTAAGAAAAGGAAATATGAGGCATGGAAATTGGAAAGGAGGAAATAAAACTGTTCCTATTTGCAGATGACATAATTGTCTATATAAAAAATCCAAGTAATACATAAATTTTTAAAAAAACTAGAAATTAATAAGTGATTTCAGTAACATGACAGGACACAATATCAACATGCAAAATCAATTGTATTTCTCTGCACTAGCTATAACACATGGAAACAAACTAAAAATATGATACCATTTAGAATTGCTTAGAAATGGAATACATGTGTATATATGGCACAGAACATGTACAGAACTTGCATGTTGAAAACTACAAAAGTCTGATGAAAGAAATGAAAGGAGATCTAAATAAGTTGAGAGACATGCAGGGTTTTGTATTGGAGAATTCAGTACAGGAAGGATGTTACCCCTCCCCCAATCTATATACAGGTTTAATGTACCAAAATCCTAGCAAGATGTTTTGTAGATACAGACAAGATTATTCTAAAATTTATATGGAAAGGCAAAGGAACCAGAATAGATCAAACAATTTTGATAAAGAAGAGCAAAGTGTTAGGAATCACTCTTCCTGATTTTAAGACGCTGATTTATATAGCTACAGTAATGAAGATGGTGTTGTCTTGGCAGAGAGACAGACACATAGATCAATCAATGGAACAGAATAGAGAGCCAGGAAATAGATCCACTCAAGAACAGCCAACTAATTTTTGAGAAAGATGTAAAAGCAATTCAATAGAAAGAAGACAGTATTTCCAACAAATGCTGCTAGAGTAATTGTACAACCACAGGCAAAAAAATAAACTTTGACCCAAGCCTCACAGTTTACATTCTATAAAATTAACTCAATATAGATCATTGATTTAAATACAAAATGTAAAACTATAAAAATTTTAGTAGAAAATCTTCAGGATCTAGGGTTTGTTGTAGAGCTCTTAAAGTTGACACCAAAACACAATCCATAACAGAAAAAAAAATTGATAAATTGAACTTAATAAAAATTAAAAACCCTAGCTTTGCAAAAGATTCTGCCCATGGATTAAAAGACAAGCTATAAACCACAAAAAAAAAATTGCAATCACATATCTGACAAAGACTAGTATTTAGAATATATAAAGAACCCTTAAAACTCAACAGCAGAAAATAGGCAAAAGTTATGAAGAGATAGGAAATCATGGAAGAGGATATTTGAAGGGCAAATAAACACATACAAAGATGTTTGCTATCTCTGGCCACTAGAGAAAATGCAAATCAGACCACAATAAGGTATCACTTCACACCTATCAGAATGACTGAAATAAAAAATAGCAACGATACCAAATATTGGCAAGGATACAGAGAAACTGATTTCTCATGTTGCTGGTGGGAATATAACATAGTACTGCTGATCTGAAAAAGAGTTTTGTAATTTCTTTTAAAACTAAAAATACAATATAACCCAGAAATCACATCCCTGGGCATTTATCCAAGAGAAATGAAAACTTGAAGTCCCCATAGAAGCCTGTATGTGAATGTCAGGTTTATTTGTAATAGCCCCAAAGTGGAAACAACCAAAATGGCCTTCAACACATAAACAGTAAAGTAAACTGTGGTCCATCCAGGTCCTGGAATATTACTCAGTAGTGGAAAAAGTGAGATGCTAGCACAATGACAGCTTGACAAGATCTCAGGGACACTGTGCTGAGTGAAAAAGGGCAACCTCAAATGTCACATTCGGCATTATACCATTTCAAAGTAAAAAAAAATTTTAGAAAGCCAACACTGCACACCTTTAGAAGAAAACAGTGAATTACTGGTACTTGCAATGTATAGATAAATTTCAGAAGATTATATTGTGCAAAAGAAGCCAGGCATAGACAGCGCCTGCTGTATGCTTTCCTTCCTGAGAAGTTCAAGAACAATCACAACTAATGGGCGGTGATGTAAATCAAACAGCCGTCACTTGGTTTGGGAGAGATGAACTGGGAAACAGCAATAATGAGACGTAAGAAACGAAAATGTTCTGTAGCTCTTCATCTGGGTGGCACTAAAGGAGTACATAGGTAAAAGGAATCAGTAAGCTGTACGTGTAAGTGTGTGTGTGTCTGCGTGTTCGTGTGTCTGTGTGTGTTATATGAAAAATAAAAAGAAAGGGAAAAACCTTCTTGTCTTGTGAATTTCTAAACTGCCAGGGCTGGGCTCTCCCTGAGGGCAGCTCCTTCTTCCTGGCACCTTTGCCCTTGTGCATTTTCCTGTACCCTTGGCTCTGACCCCCGGCCACGGACAGGGCAAAGGAACGACTTTCTTCTCTACTCCCTTCTAGAATGCCCCCTTGCTCCTAGATGATATTTCTTTGCTAACCATTTTTATTGCTATTTCCACATCAGAAGCCTGGGCGTGTTTGCTTAAAGCAGGAGATCACAAATGTGGTCCCAGCTTAGCAACATTAGGGAACTTCTTAGAAATGCAGATTCCAGGCCCACACCCCAGACCTCTGAATCAGCACGGCTTGGGGCGGGGGGCCCAGCACTCTGTGTTTTACAAGCCCCCCAGGCCACCATGGGGGCCCCGGGGAAGTCAGGCCACCGACCTGGAATCACTGCCGCAGGAAGCCGGCTCTGTGGTGGGTCGGCAGGGGGAAGTGCTCTGCTGCGGCCCAGGAGCTGGGGCTGGTAGCAGCTCCGAGTATTCCAGCACGTGACCCTTCCAGCCACCAGGGTCACCCCACTTTCAGTGATCTGTCTGAACTTCATCTGCAGGAAGGGGCGAGCAGGGAATTCGGCTGCTACGCTTTGTCAGGGCCACATGTTTGCATCTAGACATGGGCAGACCTTGTTTGATGGCCTGGCTGTTCTCCACTTCCTTTGGCTGAGCAACTCTATCCTTGAGCTGGTCTCTTCTCCGTTATGTTTTACTGAAGACTGCTGGGAGGAGCCAGCAGAGTCTGCTGCTGAGGTGGCCGAGTCTGTCCTTGACCACCTGCTGGTAGAGGCTGACAGCTCCTCGTGCCGTGCAGTCAGCGAGGCGTTTGCAGGTCTCCCCACCCCTCTTAAGGCCTACAACTGCAGCCCCATCCTGAGAACGGTTTCTGTCTTAGTTAAGATTTTTTTGGAAAATTCTGAACAAAACTTGAACAAACTTAGAAGCAAAAGTCTTGAGGCCAGAGGTTATTTAGGGAGCGGGGTTTCTCAAGAAACTCAGGAGGCGGCACTTCTCAGCACCCTGGGAATGAACCGTACCCAGCAAGAAAGGGCAGCAGCCGGAACCAGGGAGTGTTCTTTCTCCAACCTTTAGCTGTCCTTCTCTTGGCACATGCATTTCACTCTTTTCACTTCGCAGCCCGTATCTTTCTCTGCTTCTCAGGGTCCATGAAAGCCTGAAAAGGACCACCCAGTCCATTGTTAGGTGGACTACAAGATCATCTCTGCAAGATCGCTGCCTGGCTGCCGTGGTCTCTCCGAACAACCAGACCGTATTTTTGGTTAGGTATCCACTCTCCACCTCCTGTTGTCCAACCAACCGTGGCCAGGATTGGGCTCAGGAAGCAAAATCTCTGGGGGCCGATCTTCGAGGATCGTGAGGCAACTCTCAGGGAAGAGGGGCAGGGCAGACGGCCCACTCTCTCCGGCAGTGTTCTGCACAGATGTATGCAAACGTGCATGGAGAATCTTATGGCTCCCGAGCGCAATGTTTCATCCTCATTAGAAATGATAGAATCAATTTTCTTCCCTGGATCTCTGTGATGCCTAATTCATTTTGAAAGGAAAAAGAAAATTATTTCATTTTCAGGAGCTTCAGTGTGAAGGGTAAATTAAATAATGACATGGAGTGCATCATTTGCAGTAATTCTTTTGCCTTCGCCCCTCTCCCAGAAACCACTTTTCTTTTCCAGTCATTAGAGATTATTTCAAATTATTTTGAGGGGAAAAATGCTGCTCTAACAACTATAAACGGCTTATATTGTCTCTCTCAACCTTTTAAAAGACGTTATATTTTGCAAAAATTAAATTGCATCAGACTCAGAATCTCTGGAAACCGAGCAGGCAGACTCCTCCAATTAAGCCTCCTTCCCGCATCTGCTGCAATATTTTGCCAATAAGTCATTCCAAACCAAATATAGTTCTGATTCTCACAGCACTTTCTGTAGCAATTAAGTGTGTATTTTTTAACATCCCCATGTTGCATTTGGCATTCACTTCCCGCCGGCCTCCGTTCCGAGACCACCTGCAGTCTAATTCTGGCCTCCCCTGCACTCTCTGCAGGCTCTAACACGGTTGCCTGCCTGCCCTCGCCTCGCTTTGCAAATCTACAGCGAACAAAGAAAATCAGTGGCTTCTGTTCTTTGCCACCTGGGAGATGAAGCAATAGGCCCTCAGTGCCCCCTCTCAGCCAAGGAGGAGGGGACTCTACCTCCTGCCTAGACCTCACTCCACGGCCCCACCCTAATATTCCCCCGCCTACTCCAGAACTCCGCCTGGAAAATGACACCGTGGTCAGTCATACCTGCCAGGGCTGTTCAGTGTCCTACAGTCGCCATCCCAGTTCATCCTCACAGCATTGCAGGACGTATTATCACTTCCAGGCCCTGGTGCAGACTGGGCATTCCTGAAGCTGCCTCTGAGATGGGGACTTGTGTGCAGGAAGCTTGCTGGGAAGGTCACGTGGAGAGAAGGAAGGCAAGCAAGAGGGAGCAAGGAACCAGTGCAGGTTCCCCAGGGCCACGCAGCCCCACAGCAAAGACCTTTGCCTCCCCCAGGGAGCTAGAACCCACATGGCCCCATGGAGGCATCTTACCTGGGGTGAAGCAGCATGTCCTCACATCCCCACATCAGCCAGTCATTGGACGCAGCACAGCGCGGGGGCCACTGCCACCACCCAAAAGAGGTGGACAGATGGGCCGGGGGGCTGAGGTCCCACAGCAGGTGAGCACAGAAATAGTCTGACCCCACGCTCCAAGCCTACACACCCCCAGTATCCCCTCCCCTACTACCTTCCCCCTCCTGCTACCCCTTCCTGAGCCATCAGACCACGTTCCCCACGCTGCAGATGCACCTGTACCTCCCTTTCTCCCTCTCCTGTCACAACTCCTTGCCAAATCCTAGTGGGGCACTCTTCCCAGAAGTCCCAGCCTCCCACGGCCCTCACCTCCTGCTCCGCCGTCCTGGCCTTCCTTGCATGCTCAGCAACACTCCTCTAGACTAGGCAAATCACCAGCACTGCTTTGCATCTCTCCCTGCCTGCCTGCTGCCCCATAGCAGCTATGCGGAACTGCAGCTCAAAGCACAGATTAAGCACGGATCAGGCTTCTTCCCAGAAAAATCCGGGGCCTCCCGCTGCCTAGACCCATGAGCAAAACCCAGCTTCCTAGTCTGCTGTCCAGCTTTATCTGTCACTGTTCCTGAGCTCTGAGCACCGCCCAGGTGGACCACCTACTGTTCTCAGACACATCCACCCCACGATCCCGCCTTCAAAGCCCCTGCCCCACAAGGAGTGCTTAGTATCCACCCGCTGCCTCTTCTCTAGTAGGGAGAAGGCCACAAAACCAGCATGAGTGGCCCATTGCGCAGGCAGCTTAGACAGTGGAAGGCATTGCAGTACATCCCAGTGTAGCAAGAATAGGAAAAAGAGAGATTAATGAGGTAAAAAGGAGTAGAAAAGTTATTCAGAAGTGAGAAGGGAGAAACACACTAAAAATTCACAGGTAAATGCAACAATTTGCCTTTCATTACCTTGCCATACTCATTTTAATGTAGTTAAATGTGTTAGGAAACCTAAGATCAAATGTGTAAAAAAAAGTGAAGTATCGACTAATATTCCTCACCTGTTGTAGGGGTCAAACAGTGTTGCCCCAAAACTCATGTCCACCCAGTACCTCGGAGCATGACCTTATCTGGAATAGGGTCTCTGTAGACGTCATCAGTTAAGCATCTTGAGATGAAATCATCCTGGATTTAGGGTGGGCCTAAAATCCAGCTACTGGCACCTAACTACCGGACACAGGCACACAGGGAGGAGGAGACCATGTGACTGTGGAGGCAGGGGTCGGAGTGATGCTGCCACCACCAAGGAACACCTGGACCCACCAGGAGCTGGAAGAGGCAAGGAAGGGTCCTCCTCGAGGGCCTCCAGAGGAAGCGCAGTCCTGCCCGTGTCTTGGTTTGGACTTTGGCCTCCAGATCTAGGAGAGAACAAATTTCTGTTGTTTTAAGCCACCAAGTCTGTGGTAATGTCCTCTGGCAGCCCTAGCAAACTATTATAACACATCTGCGAGTCAAGAATTGTCATAAAGCGAATTACTCGTGTCCATGTTGCATGACCATTGACTCAACATCAGTTAATCCCAAGTCTAGATTTGACAAAACATCTCTCGAGACACAAGGCAGTCCCCATATCAAATGTCTCACCTTTAACAGAGGTGTGGGGGGCACACAGAGGACAGAGGAGCGGCAGGTGTCTTGGGAGAATTGCTGTGTCCCGGGCGAGTATCCAGGCTCCTCCAGTGCCAGAGGCTCGGCCAGCGTGAGCCATGGAGACTGGAGCAGGTGTCGGCCACACTCTGCATTCCTTGTGCACCACATTGCGGGGTGAATATTTGTGTTCCCTCTCCCCCAGAATCCATATGTTGAAGCCCCGACTCCTGATCTGATAGCTTCAGGACCTTTGGAAGGTGACTAGGTTTAGGTGAAGCCACGAGGGCGAAATGTTCATGGGATTAGCGTTCTTCTAAGAACAGACCCCAGAGCTCACTCTCTCCACCAGTGAGGGCACAGCGAGAAAGTGGCTGTCTGTGTGCTGGGAGGAGAGCCCTTGTGAGGAACAGAATTTACCAACACCTTGATCTGCAACTTCCAGCCTCCGGAACTGTGAGAAACAAATATGTGTTGATATCTGTTGTTCATGTCTCCCGGTCTGAGGTATTTCGTTTTGGCAGCGCAAATAGACTGACACAACACAGTTATCCTGGAGGTCCAACCAAGCCACAGCCTGGGCAAGGTAGCTACAACCCATCTGCCAGGCCCTCACAAGGAGCAGAGCAATGGGCGGGTCTGGTCGGTTTGAGTAGCACTCTATGGGCAAGCCTCCCACATCGGCCTCCAACGCTCTGTGGTAGTCAGCAGTGTGGTGAGAAGGACATGCGGCCAGTTACACCTGGTCTGGAGCAGGTTCCATACCAGCTGGTGGCATTTGCCTTGCACCATGAATTTCCTAAGCTTATTTTTTTTAATTTTGTGATTATTTCTGAAATATGCCTGACTTCATCTGCTATAAAAACAGTTAATGGAGAAAAAAATTGAGATGACGGTGAGTATTACGTATTATCTTCTGGAATATTAAGAATATGTGGATTATGTTGGTGGTACTATGCTTATGAATGGACTTTTCAATTATTTTCTCTACAAATTTTTCATATAAATTGTTCTTTGGGATTGTAATTTCTCTAAAGAAAAATATACATTTTTTTGGAGATTATTCTGTATGTCCTCTTAGCAACAAATGGACTCTTACCAGGTTTAAATACAAAGTTTACCCTAACAACTTTTTAAAAAATCATTACTACAAATATAACCACTGCTCCCCTGTTCCCATTCATATCCCATTTCTCCTCCTCCTCCTCCCCGCAAGATATAAAAAGTCACTTTCTTTTTTAAAGATGAAGAATATTGGAATTGTCTTCCATTTATCTGTGTTCTGTTTCAAATAAATAATATACAAATAAAATCAAAATAATATACAAATTTTTAAAAATTTTCTTGAACTAGTAATAAAAGAAAGGCATTGCTTAACATAATAATAATGAATAATTCATTTCAAATGATCTAACATTTTATTTTATGGTGACACATTGGAGACATTTTTATTAAAATCTGAGATAAGACAAGAATATTTGCTACCACTAATAAATTTTAAGTTCCCCATTGGCATTCTAATCAATGCAATATAAAAAGAGGGGGAAAAGTTCAAACACTATAAAGAAGAAATAAAAAATTTTGTAAATGATATAACTGTTAACTTATAAAAATGCTTGCTTTGAATTTATTTTGCTCTTCTTTTTCTATTTTCCTAATGTAAAAGATTAGATGTTGATTTGAGACTTTTCTTATTTTTTAATATAAGCATTTAATAGTATAAATATCTCTCCAAGCACTGGTTTAGTTGCATCCTAAAAATTTTAATATATTTTAATTTTTGTTCAGCTTAAAATTTTTTCCTGTTTCCCTTGAGACTATCGCCTTGACTAATTGATGATTTAGAAATATATTGTTTAATTTCCAAGTGTTCAGAAACTTTCCTCTTTTCTTTCTGTTTTTGGTATCTAGATAATTCCATTATATACAGAAAGCATTCTTTGTTTGATTTCATTTCTCTTAAATTTGTTAAGGTTTAATTTTGACCCCAGATATGGTCTATTGTGGTGAATGTTTCAAGTTGACTGGACAAGATGGTGTATTCCTCTTTATTGTGGTGGAGTGCTTTATAGAACAGTTAGATGTAGTTAATTGATTGCGTTGTTTAGTTCTTCTGTATCCTTGTTGATTTTCTGTTTTATAAATTACCGAGAGAGGAATGTGGAAATCTCCAGCTGTTATTGTGGATTGTCTATTTCTCATTTTTCCTCCATATATTTTTAACTTCTGTAATTTCTAAGTGCATGCACACTTAGGAATGCTATGTTTTCTTGGTAAATTTATCCTTTTTATCATTACATAATGCCACTCTTTGTCCCCAGTAATATTCTTTGTCCTGAAATCTACTTTGTCTGAAAATAATATAGTCACTCCATTTTCCTGAGTTTCCAGAATTTTCATAATATATGGTTGTGCAGACTTCCACTTTGACCTAACTATATTATGATATTCAAAGTAAGTTTCTTCCAAAAAGCAGAGAGTTAGGTCATTTTTCCATCAATTCTGACATTCTTTGTCAATTTAATTGGTGTACTTGAGCCACTTATATTTAATTTAATTATTGCTAGGTTTGGATTTAGATATATTGTTTTATTTCTTGTTTTATGTCTATTTCCTCTGTTTTTTTATTCCTCTGTTTCACCTTCCCTTTTTATGTGAATTATTTGAACATTTTTAATAATTCATTTTAATTCATCTGTTGTAGTTTACATCATAACTCTTCATATAATTTTTATAGTGATTGTTCTCAGGATTACAATATGTTTACTTAACTTTTCCAAGTCCACTTAGAATTCATCTTTTACTACTTCAAGTGGAATATAAAACCTTTGTCACAGAGACCCCTTTATCCTCCCCCTCTCTATTGTTTTCTTATCAATTACATCTATACATATTGACAATTCTACCAAGCAATGTTATAATTTTTGCTATCCCTTGTCAACACATTTTTTTTTGTTTTTCTCTTTTCAGTTTTATTTCTTTTTTTTTTACATAAATTTTTTTTATTTATTTCAGCATATTATGGGGGTACAGATGTTTCTGTTACATATGTTGCCCTTGCCCCCACCTCCCTCCCTAAGTCCAAGTTTCAAATATGTCCATCATTTGGGTGGTGCACATTGCACTCTTTGTGCA
>CAUYSK010094856.1:0-12581 GCA_963575035.1 Avahi laniger
CAGTGCTGCTTAGTGGGAAGTATTGGCTCTGGAGGCAGACAAATGTCGGTCCAAACAAACCTGATCTTTAGCAAGACATAGCTACAAAGCAGGAATACTATTACATACCTCGAGCTTATGGTGTGGATTAAACTATTACTACCATTTTGATAATAATGAAGACAGTCAGGAATAGGACCGCATCAGCCCCATCCCCACCCCCAGCCCCCAGCGGGATCCCAGGTTATCCTGCCGGCTGTTCTGTTCAGAATTGGAACAGATGCCTCTTTGTCCCAACCAGATCCATTCCCAAAATTGAAGTCCTGTGCTTCCAGAGCCTGCAGGCATCTGTACCTGAGGACACAAAAACACAAAATAACTCAGAGGGACACAGCCCTTCAGAGTGTAGGAAGCAGGTCTACGCCATGTACCTCCCTTCCTCTTGTCTCTACTCTCTGGGGAATGAGCCCCTTTTACAGATGAAAAACTGAAGTTGTAAAAGACAAAGTGATTTGTTCAAAGTTGAAATTGGAACATATGAAATCCGAAATGTAGTCAGTAGGACACATGGGAACGCAAGGACAGAAGCAGTGAGTCTGGAGGGATAGGAAAGATCTCCCTGGGAGTTAGGGTTCCTCACCCTCCTGTCTTCTTGCCCTTGCAGTACAAGGAGCTGGACAACTACAACGACAGCACGGATCCCCCTCTGGTGGAAAATCACCTCTGCTCCACCGTGGAGGGGCCCGTAATGACCACCTTCAAGGCTGTGTTCATGCCTGTAGCCTATAGCCTCATCTTCCTCCTGGGTCTGATGGGCAACATCCTGGTGCTGGTGATCTTGGAGCGGCACCGGCAGACGCGCAGCTCCACCGAGACCTTCCTGTTCCACCTGGCCGTGGCCGACCTCCTGCTGGTCTTTATCCTGCCCTTTGCGGTGGCCGAGGGCTCAGTGGGCTGGGTCCTGGGGACCTTCCTCTGCAAAACTGTGTTTGCTCTGCACAAGATCAACTTCTATTGCAGCAGCCTGCTCCTGGCCTGCATCGCTGTGGACCGCTACCTGGCCATCGTCCATGCCGTCCACGCCTACCGCCACCGCCGCCTCCTCTCCATCCACATCACCTGCGCCACCATCTGGCTGTCGGGCTTCATCTTCGCCTTGCCGGAGATTCTCTTCGCCAAGGTCAGCCAGCCCCATCATAACGACTCCCTGCCACGCTGCACCTTCTCCCAAGAGAACCAAGCTGAAACCAACGCCTGGTTCGTCTCCCGCTTCCTCTACCACGTCGGGGGGTTCCTGCTGCCGATGCTGGTGATGGGCTGGTGCTACGTGGGGGTAGTTCACAGGCTGCGCCAGGCCCAGCGGCGCCCGCAGCGGCAGAAGGCGGTTAGAGTGGCCATCCTGGTGACAAGCATCTTCTTTCTCTGCTGGTCACCCTACCACATCGTCATCTTCCTGGACACCCTGGCGAGGCTGAAGGCCGTGGGCAACAGCTGCGAGCTGAATGGCTCTCTCCCCGTGGCCATCACCACGTGTGAGTTCCTGGGCCTGGCCCACTGCTGCCTCAATCCCATGCTCTACACTTTTGCCGGCGTGAAGTTCCGCAGTGACCTGTCTCGGCTTCTGACCAAGCTGGGCTGTGCTGGCCCTGCCTCCCTGTGCCAGCTCTTCCCCAATTGGCGCAAGAGCAGTCTCTCTGAGTCAGAGAATGCCACCTCCCTCACCACCTTCTAGGTCCCAGTGCGCCCTTCGTTTCTGCTTTCCATGGGGCACACAGTGATGCAGAAGCCCTTTCAACAGGAGCTGGGATCCTAAGAGCTCACCTTGGCCAGCGTCCTCAGATGGACCAACTCCTCTTTCTAGAACATCCCTACCAGCTCTTCTGCCAGCCCTGGGGCTAGGCTGGAGCCCAGAGAGGGGAAAGCAGCCCAACGGCAAAGCAAAGGATATCTATACACCTGCATCTCCTTGGGCTGAGAGGGTCCCACACGACTCTCATCCTAACCATCCAAAGCTCAAGAAACAACGTTTACTTCTGCCCTTGCCTAAGGGGAAAGTCAGTCCTGTCCCAGAGAGAGTACATCATCTTAAGGGCCACTAATCGTCATAGCTGCTCCTCTCTCCTACACCATCTGCCAAACACAGGAGAAGCTGAGCACCAGGGGATGACTGGAATTTAAGGCTGAGGGCCAGGCACGGTAGCTCATGCCTGTAATCTTAGCACCCTGGGAGGCCAAGGCAGGAGGATTGCTTGAGATCAGGAGTTCAAGACCAGCCTGAGCAAGAGTGAGACCCTGTCTCTACCAAAAATAGAAAAAATTAGCTGGGTGAGGTGGCTTGTACCTGTAGTCCCAGCTACTCGGGAAGCTGAGGCAGGAGGATCGCTTGAGCCCAGGAGATTGAGGTTGCAGTGAGCTATGATGATGTCACTGCACTCTAGCCTGTGCAACAGAGTAAGATCTGGAGGTGGAGTAGAGAGCTCCCAGGGTGGCCCAGGGGAGGTGGGTTGTGGCACTGATGGGGAAGGAGGCCATTTTTGTCTTCCCTCTGCTCCTTCCCACAGGCTACAGGGCCAGTGAATCACTAGAGCAGTAGAGGGCCCCTGGCCACAGCAGAGGGAGCTGTGAGTTAGAATGGAGGTGCAGACCCCTGATGGGAAAGACAGACTGAAAGGGACCTCTGGGAGTCATTTCATCCAGCCCCCAGCCATGGTGTCACCTCAGGCAGGGGAGTGCAAGAAACAGGCCAGGGCAGGGAAGTCCCCAGGCCCCAGGAGGCCATGACCTGCCCCTGGGAGGATACACTCAGATGGAACCAGAGGAAGCTGCTCCATGCTCACTTGGGGTGGGGCCTTCCAGGCAGCTCTGGGCTCTCCCTCCCTCCTCCCCAGCCCATGGGCGGGGAGTCAGGGACCCCTGCACCTGCTGAGAGCAATTCCCAGTTGCCCAGTCTCCCTCAGGCCAATCAGCCACTTGCTCCCTGGGAGTCCCCTGCTGGGGAAACCACAGCTGTGGCCCAGGGGACTATGTCTTCACGGTGGGACGCTGAGGAAGCCCTGGGGTCCCCCTTTCTTCTCCCAGCATCTAATATCAGCGAAGGAGCCAGACACAGAAGCAAATAGGCAAGAGGTTGGATTTTGAATTTTGTTTTTAATAAAAAGGCACCTATAAAACAGGTCAATAGGTCAATACAGTACAGGCAGCACAGAGACCCCCGGAACAAGCCTAAAAATTGTTTCAAAATAAAAACCAAGAAGATGTCTTCACATATTGTATTTATATATTTATATTTATATATATATATTTATATAATGGTACAAAATGGCTGGGGATATGGCCATGGATGGAGGGAAGAAGTAGGCTGGCCTGTGGCGGAGGTGGGAGAAGAGGGGACAGGGAGGGCTCTGGGCCTCTTACGGTCTGACCCCTCTCTCCTCAGGGCAGGAAACATTTAGAGTCAGACAGGCTGGGAAGCCTGGGGACAGGGGTGGGGGCTCACGGGCACAGGGCCCAGATTGGGGCAGGTGGGCAAAGCGCCTGGCAGGATGGAGGGCAGGTGGCCCCTGGCAGGTGCCGGGGAGTCAGGAGCCTGCAGCCAGCCCGGAGGAAGCGCTAGGCCCGGCTGGCGGTGGACTGAGAGCACAGCACCAGACTGGGAGGAGTGGGGTGAGTTCCCTTTGCGTTACAGCTGCCAATGTGAGACCAGGCCCTGTAGGTCAGGGAGGCTGGGGAAGGGGTCCTGGTAGAAGACACCCTGTCTAGAATGGCCCTTGGCCCTGCCAGGGAACTGCCCCGCCACCTCACAAGGCAGGAAAGGAAGTGAGAAAAGGAGAAGTTTTTTACTCCTGGGGCCAAGGGGAGCAAAACACCCAGTCGTATATGGCTTCATCTCTGACCAGAGGCGGATGGGGAGCTCTTCTGGGGAAAAGCAGGGAGCTGAGGGGGAGGCAGTGGCTGTGCCTGGGTGGGCACAGACAGATCTGGCACATGGTCCTGAGCCCTGGGCAGAGGGACCTTTGCGGTGAGTGGGCAGGCAGAGAGGAAGCAGCAGGAGCTGTTTTCCCTATTCCATCCTCAGGAGGTGGAGGCTGGAGGGGAGGCAGACTGACTCAGACAAACCCTGTTCCTTTCTCCTTTGGTAAGAAGTAGGTGGCAGCCTCTGGAAGAGTCAGGGCCCTGGAGGTTACCTGGCCCAGGGCTACTGTGGCACAGCCCCAGAGGCACCATGCCACCCCTCCGTGGCTCCACTCAACGGGGCATACAGCCACGGCCTCTTCCTCCTTTCCTTCATCCCAGACTGGGGAACAAAGGACTTCAAGTTCTGGCTAAGATGTAGCAGCAGGGGACACCCAGACATCCACTGTGGGGAGTCAGGGCCCCATGTCACCGGTGTGGGCAAACACACATGCACGTACATGCATGTTCTCCCTGAATCACTCAGCAGCAGACAGGCTGCCGCTCTGGGGGTCTCAGCCCTGCTTGGGCTCAGCAGGCGGAAGCCTAGGTGGTCTGACCTCAGTTTCCGTGTGGGGCATCTAGGTCATTTTACCATTTGGAGAGGAGACAGGAATGGTATCCCTTCTGGACCCAGAGACACTGCAAACAGTGGGTGGGGGTGTAGGGCTGCATGTCCCTGGGTCCAGGGGAATGGAGGGGGCAATAATTCGAAGAAGGGGGAAGGGTTTCTTTATCCTTTTTTTTTGTGTGACGTCTATCAAAACACAGAAATACAGCACACACACAAACCGGCACAAAAGCGCAGCGCTCTATTTACAGCTACGGCTGGCACCTGCCCACCTGGCCAGCCACCTGCAGGGAGGGGTGGGAGAGGGGGTCAGCCACATCAGCAGGAAGAAGAAATGAGGCAGGAAAAGACAGAAGGAAAAACAGGGGGCGCAGAGGAACCAAAAGGAGGAAGGTGGGGCTCGAGCAATGAAGAGACGAGACAGCGGCAGAAAGGAATGGGGGAGACCTTGCCTCTCCTTCCTCTCTCCCCCAAGGCCCCCAGACGGACTCCAAAAGCATAGCTGAATGGGGACAGGGTTCAGGGCAAGAGGGAAAATTGAGGCTCCATAGGAATTGGGGGCAGTGGGGAGGAGCAGTCCTGGTGGCCGAAATGGAACCAACCCCACACCACAATCCCCCACCCCACTCTGCCCCCTCCCCTAAGCTGCCAGCACGTCTGGTTTCCACAAATGCCACTCCCCACACAAGCCCCTCCCACCCTCTCCACCCCACCCCTTGACCCAGGCCATCCCAACACTGGAGGGGAAGAACTTTTTAAGGTTATCATATTTGCAACGTTGCCCCGGCTTCAGCCCCCAGCAGGGACTTCTAGAAGGGCAGGTTGGCCATGCTGCCCGGCGCCGGGAGGTAGCCCATCTGGCTGTCCAGAGACACACTGCGTTGCCGCAGGGGGTGGGACACCATGAGGTTCTGCTGGGGTGGGGGGCCCATGAGGGAGCCCTGTGGGGAGAGCATGTGGGGGGGCTGGCTGTAGACCTCTCCCCCCACGCCTCGTTGCTTCATCAGCATGAAATTCTGCTGGGTCATGAGGCCTTGTGGAGGGGACATGACCCCCTGGTGCAGGCCGTGGGGCACCATGCCCTGCTGTGGGGGCACGCCTGTCCTGCCCAGCAAGGACATCTGTCCGGGGTGGCACATGGACATGTTGAGCCCCCGCTGAACGCCCTGCTGGCCCGGGAGGTTGGGGGGCCGAGAGGGGGTCTGCTCCGCCATCATGTTCTGCAGGTTCATGAGATGCAGATTGGGGGGCTGGGTCTTGGGGGGCTGGTTCTCGCTCTTAGGGAAGTACTGGAGGGTGCTGCTTGGCTTCTCGGAGGGGATGATCCTTGACAAGTCGAATTCGGGGATCCCTGTTGGGGTGGGCCGGATCACCTCGCTCAGCTCAGGGTCGTTCAGCACTGATGCCACCCCAGGGAGCACGCCTGGTGGGTATGCGTCACCCATGCGCCCAGCCATGCCTTTGGCCATCAGGTGCTGCTGGGGGGGCATGGGGCCAGGTGGCTGGCTGGGCAGGTCCTCTGGGGGCAGGGGCATGCCTGAAGGGTAGTGCTGCTGCAGGCCAGGCCCCCCGCCCCCACCCCCAGCGGGGGCCATGGCACCATGGGGCTGCTGCAGCCGAGGGGGGAAGGGCACCATCTGGGAGGAGCTGGGCACAGGCCCGCAGGGGGCATTCAGGGAGTCTGGGCCCCCCGGAGCCATCATCATTGAGTTTTGAGGGGGCCCTCCTGTTCCCTGCGCACTGGGGTGCAGTGGAATGTTGGAGCCCAAAGGGGTGGGGGAGGGCAGCATGGTAGGCGGGGGCTCGTGGGACAGGGGCTGCTGGCCTGGCAGGTTCATGCCCATGGGGCTCTGGGCAGCAGCTGAGTTCAGGTGCATCTGGCTGGGCTGGTTGCTGCTGATCCCTGTGGGAAAAGAGGATGAGGAGGTCAGGCACTGTGTGCACCCAGAAGGGGTAGGGTGCACAACGCAGTCCTTCCCACACCCGGCCAGGTGGTGCCGGGGTGAAAGCGGTCACCAGTGGCTTCCCCTGACTGGGGAGGAAGGGACTGGAGGGGTTTAAGCTAGAAGCCAAGCGACCAAGTTCGGACCCAGTTCCCCATGGACACGTGGCTGGGTGTTGGAAAGACCACTCAAATGCTCTGGGATGGGTGGCACTGAGTGATTCCAGCGGGTGGAACAGCATCCTGGGACCTCACACCCGCACCCCCAGGGCCCTACAGAGGCACAGAAAAGTCAGCATGTCCACAGGGCAACTCCTGGCTGTGCCCACTCTCCCTGTTCCCAGTGCCCACATCAGCGCTTCTCCCCAGGCCCCTGCCTGTCCTCACACCTGGCCCGGAGCCCTGCGGCGGTTGTGGGGGCGGTAGCAGGGGCCGGTCAGGCAGCAGCTCGTCATCTGAGGTGGCAATGGTCTTGATGGCATTGTGGTAGAGCGGGGTGGAGCTGGGCATGGCGTACTTGGACATCTGGGACATCATCAGTGACAGAGGGTTCTGGGAAGGCGTGGGGTCTGGGGAGGAAGTGAACGGTAGGCTGGGGTTCATGAGGCTGCTGGGAGGGTTTGCGGGAGGCGCCGAGGAGCTGCTCCGGGGGCCGCTAGGCGGGAGGGCACCTACAGAAGCAGAGAGACAGAGAGCAGGGCGTGACTGGGAGCGGAAGACGGACCCGGGTGCTCACACTGGGGGGTTCAGGAAGAGTCAGCTCCCCAGATGTCCATCTGATGCTCCAGGCACACGCATGTCCCACTGAACACAGCCTCCCTCATCACCACAGTCCACCAGTCTTCAAGCAATCCCTGCAGCCTCGGGGCCTCGGGCAGCAGGAAGACCCCCAAGTCCCAAGTACATCCCCTCAAAATGCGTGGGGGATGAGCGCAGTGCCCCCTGAGAAAGGCCAACACAGCTGCCACCATCTGCCCTGGCACCCACCTCTGCACCCCTGGTACAGACACCTTAACTCATTGCCCGGCCCCAGTGCAAGGAAACCCACCTCGGGGGCTTCCCATGCCAGAGCCCAGTGCCCACTTGCCTGCCCTGTTGACTCACCCTGTTCCATGTTGCCCAGGGTGGTGGAAGAGTTCATGTTGATAGGCGGCTGCTTATTCTGGGAGACCCCAGGGCTGGGCATGGCTGTCTTGGGTGAGGCAACCCAGCCTGGAGAAGGCACCGCCATGGAGGGAGACTTGAGCCTGCTGGGCGAGCCCGTGGGCGACCGGACACTGAGGGAAGAGCTGAGGACCTGGGGCGACTTGAGAGGTCCTGGTGGGTTGGCAGAAGGCAAGGGCACCATCTGTGAGGGAGTCTGGGGAGACTTGAGGTTGGCGGAGGGCGAGGTGACCAGGGGTGAGTGCACCTGGCTAAGAGTGGGCGACTTCAGGTGCCCCATGCCTGGTGAGCCCATCTGATTAATACTGATGGTGAGGTCTGAAGGTCGCCTGCCCAGCCCCCGGTTTGGGGCTGAATGCACGGACCCAGGAGGATTGGACGCAGGGGGCAGGGGCATGTGGCTGAGCCGAGTGGTGGCCACGTTGCCCATGGGCATTGAGCTCTGCTCAGGGCTGAACATGTCTTGCGTATTGCCCATGTCCTGGGACATGGCTTGGTAGGATCCCTGGCCCCCAGAGAATCCCTGCTGGCCCTGATTGGGAAACTGTGAAGACATAAGCATCTTCTGCGGGCCACTCATCATGCCGCTGCTGTTCTGGGCCCGAACCCTGGCCATCTCCTCAGGACTGAGGCCCTGGGGCCCCATCATGTCCCCGGGGCCCCGCATCTTCTGCGACATCAGCATCTGCTGCTGCGGGGTCATCTGCACATTCAGGTTCATGTTCATGTTCATGTTCACATTCATGTTCATGTTGAGGTTGCCCGGCCCCATGGGTGGGTCCACCTCCCTCAGCCCAGACTGCCCCATGGGAGGGCTGAGGAGGCCCCGGCCTCCAGCAAACTCCATGCCCATGGGAGCACCTGCTAGGCCCTCGCCACCAGCCATCTGCCCGGGGAACATGGCGGGATCAATTTGCCGGTGCGCCTGCATCATCCGCTCCATCTCCATGCTCTGCCCCATGCCACCGCCTGCCATGCCCAGGGGACGCTGCATGCCCATGGACCGCTTCTCCAGCAACTGGTGCCGCAGCAGTTCCTCCCGGACCCGAGGGGTCATGAATCGTTCCACTTCCCCTTGTCCACCCGGGTAGGGCACGGTGTTCTGGGCAAAATTGCTGGGTCCCCCCATAGGGGGCAAGTCTTCAGTCCAGCCCATGCCTGGCCTCACAGGCCTCTGCATGGCATTCATGGGTACCTCCATGGGCATACTCTGCATGCCCCCAAACCCAGGCACCCGTTGTATCTGGTTGCCTGGGAAACGGGGGCCAGGGAAGGGAGGTCCACCCCGGAGCTGCATGGGATCCTGGACATCCATGGGTGCACGCAGCTGTGCGCCCACTCCTGGTGGCCACTGATCTGCAGGCTTGCTGTGGTAGGGCGGCGGGGGCCCCCTCACCATCATACCCCCCAGGCCCATCATGTCCTGCAGGGGGCGCCCGCCATGCAGACCGATCTGCTCCTCTTTCCGCCGTTTCTCCTCATAGTACTCCTCCTGCAGCTTGCGCCAGGCCACCTGCTCAGGTGTGAGGCTGTCCTGGCCCAGCCTCTGCATCATCATGTTCATCTGCTGCCCCATGTCCCCGCCTGGGGGGTGCCCAGGCACTTCATGCTCCAGCGGGGGTCCCCCCAGGCTCTGCGTCTGCGAAATCATGGACTGCAAGGGTTCTTCATATTTCTTCAGCCCACTGGGAGGAGCGGTGGGCGGCTGCTGGGGGGCAGGAGGGGCTTGTGCTGGCGGGCCCCCCTCGCCCACTCCTCCTGGCGGCCCCTTGAGGAAGGGCTCGGTCTCCCCACTGCGCAGGAGCAGCCGCTCAATGTCTCGAAGCGTCTGTAGGGACCGCTCCCGATGCTCCAGCTGCTCTTTGGACAGACCCTCGGAGCCCACCAGGCTGCGCTGCCCATTTCCGGTGGGGGTGGCCTCCCCCAGCAGGGCAGGGCCGGCGGCACCACCGGGGTCTCCTCCAGGAGGCAGAGGGTTGGTGGTGGTGGTAGCCGTCGGGGTGTTAGGGTGGGTGCCTCCAGCCCCACCACCGGTGCTGGCAGCTCCCACCGAGTTGGGGGCCAGGTCCTGACTGGTGTCTTCAGGAGGCCCCTCTGGGGGCAGAGCAGGCGGGGCGCTGCCAGGGGCTGGGGGTGGTGGTGGCGGCAGTGGAGGTGGCTGGGACTGCGGGGTGCCTGCTGATGGTGTGCTCAGGGGCAGCGGTTCTGGGGTGGGGGGTACTTTAGGGGCCTGCAGGAGGACAAAGGCAGAGCGTGAGACAGGCAAGGGGATGTCCCACCCACCCGACGTTCACGGAGGCACCACGCCCAGGCCTGTGAGGGTGCCCTACCGGGCACCACGCTCACCTGGTCAAGCTTGGCCCGAGGCACGTTCTGCTGGTGGTAGGCGAGGATGGAGTCTGCTCGGCCCTGCAGCACTGCCTCCGCAGCCCTGCACCAGACGGTCAGGCGCAGGACTCAGAGAGGGGGCAGGAGGGAGCTCACCCCCTCACCCAGCTCACCCCTACTCCCTGCCACAAGCTCCCCCAGGACCCCAGGCCCAGGGGTGCTGCCCAGCCAGAGTGAACTTGGCTTCCCTGAGGCACTTACGTGTTGGCCAGGTGGGTGGTGAAGACATACACGAACTGTGAGGGAGGCTTTCCGGAGACACCCCCGCCTCCGGCCCCAGGGGCATCAGGCCGGAGGCCTGGCGGGGGCCCATGCGGGGGGCCTGGTGCGCTGCTCTCGCTGAGGGGCAGTTGCGCAGTTTGGCCAGGACCCAGCGGTGGGGCCGCCATGGCTGGGTCTGCTACATTACAATCTGCATGAGGACAGAGAAGAGGGAGAGGGGTGAGCGGCCCAGATGCAGGGAGGAGATCCAGCTGGTACCCCGCTTCCCAGGGAAGCTCACTGCCTTACAGCTCGTGCCCAGGGTCACTTGCTGCTGCAAGCCGGTGCTTTCCCCAGTCTGGTTTCCACACTTACTCGCCCTAGATCAGTCTTTGACCAGGATGGCAAGGTTGGTGACCATGTAGAGAGGAGGGGAGGGAACATGCAGCCCTTTCCAACAGGCCTCCATGTGCCCAGCATTCCACTGGGTACTTAACAGGTGTGATTTTATCTAATCAACACACCCCTGGGAGGAATGTGCCACACACTCCACTTTACAAAGGAGGTAATAAGTAACTCGCCTACGGTTACACAGCCAGCTAGTGCAGAGCCAGGATCTGAACCCAGAGCAGGACTCCAAATCCTGCCCTGAGTTCTATTCTCACCCTCAGGCTCCTGTCATCGCACGTGCACACACCCCGTCTAGTGACCCAGTGGGGGCAGCAGGGAGAAGGCAAAGAGGCTTCACAAACTGATGATGCAAACCGACTGACTTCGTTATTTATGAATGAAACACATCCTCTAAGCTGCTTCATCTATAAAATGGAAACACTAACCCTCGCCTTGTACAGGGGGCAGGCCAGAGAAATATATGTTTTATCAGCAAGTTCAGAACTATGTCAAAGTAAAAGATCAATTTGAAAAACAGAGAGTTAGAAAAGGCGGACATACTGGGAACACTCCCAGGACAGACCAGCCACCCTTAGCATCAAGAGAAGTTTTGTTCCGTGGTGACAAACTTCACTCTAAGTCCTAGCCTAGAAAAGATCCACAGGGGAGGGAGGAGGATGCATGAGGAGAAATGACTTAATGGGTGCCACATGTCTTATTTGGGTTGACGGATACCCTAAAAGCCCTGACTTCACCACTACACCATGTAACAAAATTGCACTTGTACCCCAAAAATTTATACCAAAAAAAAAATCTACAATTGGTCATCAGTGGGTCTGGGTGAGTGGTAGGCCCATTCCCATGCCAAGAAAAACAAGTCAAAGTGCCTGGCCTGCAGACAGTAAATGACAGCATTCTCAGTTAACATAAGACAAACTGCCTGGCTGGGCACAGTGGCTCACTCCTGTAATCCCAGCACTTTGGAAGGCTGAGGTGAGAGGGGTAGCTTGAGGCCAGGAGTTTGAGACAGGCTGGATAACATAGTGAGACCTCGTCTCTACAAAAATTTTTAAAAATTAGCCAGGTGTGGTGGCCTGCAACTGTAGTCCCAGCTACTGGGGAAGCTGAAGTAGGACGATCACTTGAGCCCAGGAGTTTGAGGTTGCAGTGAGCTATAATCAGGCCATGGCGCTCCAGTGTGGGTGGCAGAGCAAGACTCCATCTCTAAACTTGAGCCAGGACAGCAGCCACCTTCCCATGGGCCCGGTGTCAGGCTCCCCTCCTTGGATAGACCTTCCCTGATAGACCCATCCCATAATGGAGGGGACCCTGCTGCTCCAATTTTACATAGAAGTACACAGGCAGAAGTCTGAGGGGACTTCAGAGCTGACCTCAGTGTTTGAGGGCCGCCTGGGGACAGAGAAGGTGTATACTCAGTACCCACAGCAAGGCTCCTGGATACGAGCTATGGGGAGGGAGAAAGGGTTCAGTTCAATAAGGAACTTTCTAGTACAATGATAACAACAAAAAAGCTAACCCTGTTCTAAGTATGTTACATGTATGAACTCATTTACTTCTCATACCAACCCTATGAGGTAAATAACATTTTTATAGATGAGAAAACCGAGGCCCTTTCCCAAATTTACAGATAACCTAGGGTGCAAATCAAGGCAGCCTGATCACAGAGCCCATGCTATTAACGTCTGCGTTAGACTGTCCTTCGTTAAGGACTCTTCAACACTCTAAGGGCAGTACATTTAAAATTGTCACAGTGGTTGCCCGGGTATGGGACGTCAGCAATTTCTTCTTTGTATTTTCCTGTGCCTTCCTAGGTTTCTACAACAGTGCAGTCTTGTGTTATAAGAGTGAACTGGGGGGTGCAGGGTGTCTGTCCTGGGGGCAGCCAGAGGCTCAGAGACCACTAGCTAGGCCCATGGGCGGGGGGGGGGGGGGGGGGGGGGGCCGACCTCCGGGGACTGGATGGCCTTTAAATAC
>CAUYSK010094857.1:0-10231 GCA_963575035.1 Avahi laniger
ATGCTTGTAGTCCCAGCTACTTGGGAGGCTGAGACAGTAGGATTGCTGGAGCCCAGGAGTTTGAGGTTGCTGTGAGCTAGGCTGATCCCACGGCACTCGCCCCAGGCAAGAGAGTGAGACTCTGTCTCAAAAAAAAAAAAAAAAAAAAAATTGAATAGATTTTTTTTGTAACTAGAATAGTAAATTTTAAAAATCATCTGAGTGAAGGAATGAGAAAAGCTAAGACACTTTCAGAAAATGGTAACATTGCCAACAAAACCAACAACAGTGAAGGGAACACTACCCACCAAGATACCAACACATAGTACAAAGTATTATAATTAAAATAAAGTAGTATTTATACTACTATAAATGGGACTTCTAGATCAATGGAACAAAATAGAAAATACAAAAAAACAGGCTGATGGAAATAAAAGAAGGTTAACATATATTAAAGGGGCACCTGAAACCAGCAGATAAATAATGCATTATTTAATAATGATTTGGTAACAAATGCTAAATTTGAAAAAAAGAAAGTTAGCTCTTACTTCATATCTTCCAGAAAAGTAAAATACAGATGAACTAAAGGACTAAAGGGAAAATATAAAACTACAAAGCACTAGAAAAAATTGGAAAAAGTTCCTATAACCTTGGGGACTTAAGGCCTTCTTAAACACAATATACAAAAATAATAAGGGAAATACTGATGAATAATGAATAACCAAAATAGTTGATAAATTATTAACAAACATTTTTGTATGTAGAATATACTTAAAGTTAAGGCAAAAATGATAGACAAGTAGAGAATATTTTCATGTATAACCATGAAAGAAATAAAATCTATAATATAATTATAAAATAAAACTAATTCCTAAAAATCAATAAGAAAAAGTTGTCCAATAAAATAATAGATGAAAAATATAAATGTGGCTTTCACAGAAGACAAAATGCAAATAGCTTTAAACACATGAAAAAAATGCTCAATCTCAGTAGTAATTACAAAAATGTTAACTAAAATGGAACTTTTTTCTCACATAAAATTGGCAAAAATTTAACAGATTGGCAAATCTATTGTTGACAACATGAGAGAACATACTCATACACTGTTATGGCTATGTAAATTGATATGAAGTTTTGAGAGCTTAATTTGGCAAGTCTACTTTATAATTAAAGATACATACACTCTTCAAATTAGCAATTCCATTTCTTGTACTTGTATAAAGAGATATGCACAATGACATTCTCTGTGGTATTGTTTATAATATCTAAACACTGAAAAAGTTTTAAAATATTCATCCTTATGGAACAGTGGTGAACCCAGGGGCTCAGGAGGCAGGTGCTGGAAGCCACCTGACCCAGTGGGGAAGAGTATGTTATCATGAATATTGCTTAGAATTATCTGGGCATGGTGCAAGGTGATAATAAAAGATGTCTTGTATTGGATTTATTTTAAAATTATCTACGGGCAATGCACCCCTTATTGCCTACACCCTGGATGGACTGCTCCCAACCCTGAGCTCCCCGCTTGGTACACCATCTCGATGTAATCTGTTGTAGGTAGAATGCATAGATCTGTGTGCACCGACACCACTATCACTTACTATTAGGAGAAAGTGGTAGACGAATACGGAAAGCAGGATGCCAATTTTGCTAAAATACAGGTACATTTACTGAACTATATTTCTAAATGTACTTTATGTACATGAATGCTTAAAGACCTGCATGGATTCCCACCAAATCCACTTGTAATTTGAGGGGAGATGACAAGGGTTTAGGATTGTGGTCAAGGGGGCTGCATCTGTATGCTGTAATATTTTAAATATTATATTTATATACTTTTTTAATATTATATCATTTATTTATATAATTTAAAAGTTAATAATTTAAATATATAATTTTATTTTCTTTATTTTTCGGGAGACGAGAACTGCCCTAGTAAACCAAATCGAAGGAGGCCACTAAGGGCCAGGGTTTTGATGTCTCTGGAAGCGTAGCACCATCCCCACCTAGTGGAGAGGAGAAGACACTGCCACTTGCTCAAGGTGGCTCCCAGGATGGCAGAGGTAACTCTAGTCCCAGAGCCTTTTTGCTGGTCCATGCCTTCTCCCTGTCAATGCCTTGCAAAGTTTAACACTAGAAGACAACTTTCAAGCCACTTCAGAACACACAGAAAGCTTAAGGAACCTAGTTGATGTGGAGATGTGGCATTTTATATCTGCAAGTTAAACACGCAGACCACCTCAGTAGCCCTTGAGGCAAGTCATCCGAAGTCTCCGGACAACAGTCTCCACTGGATCTAGATAATGATGATTCACAGTTGAATCAAACTTTTTGTATTCATTCTATGATCATAACAACCCCATGAGGCAGATTTTTAATGATCTTCCATTTTACAGTATGGAAAATCAGAGTTTGGACTAAATAAAAGATTTTTCTAAGTAATGTACTAGCAGGTCAGGCAGGATGTGAGGACCTCTGAGTCCACAACTATCTTCATGGCGGCCTCAGGACCAGGAATCTGGCTGAGGCGTTCTTGTGGCAGGCACTGATGACATCCCAGCCTGTATTCCTGGACCTGAGTAAGTTGCCCACAGCCATGGGTGACAGTTTCTGGCTCACTGGTAGTTTCCCATCGCAAACCTAGGTCTCTTTTCTCCACCTCGGGGATTTCTTAGGCATCGCCTAAGCAAACATGGCTGTGTATGGAATTGAGGCCCAACTGGGGTGAGGACAACCCTCAACCCCTGGGACACGGGAAACCATGGATAATGATCCCTGTCCTCTGACGGGAGAATTCTGAGCTTGTCAGAGGGTCCTGGTGGGACTGAGCCCTGGTGCCTACAGCCTGCCTTAACTGGCCTTTCTCACTTCCCTGTCTCGCCCTGGAGTTCCTGGCATCTCCTCCCACGTAAACTGCCTAGATCCAATTTCTTGACTCAGAGCCTGCTTTTGGGGGAATCCAAACCAAGGGTGCAGGGCATGGTAGTTAGGTACTGTGGGAGGTGCAATCACATGTAGGAAGTGGGTGTGGTTTCTCCAGGAGCGTAAAAAGTCAAGTTCATGGTAATGTGATCATGACTATATGCCTACTAAAGGCAGTGGCAGTATAACTAGATTTTCCATAAGATTCTCAGCTTCATATATTGCAATCCACTGCTTATATGAGGTCATTTAAACTTTCCAGGCCACATGTGTCACTTCTGAGTTTAGAAAATACTGCTATGGGGAGCCCAGAGTGGGCTCCACAAGGTTTGGTATCGGGTCCACAGTGATGTGCAAGGTGTCACCTGAAGGGGCGAGGGCTAGGGCGCCACACAGTCAAAGGCACGGGGCTGGGAATGAGCAGAGCGTAGTTAGAGAATATAAGGTTAATCTGTTGGGAATCCATGAACTGTCTGAAATTGCAAGCAAAATGGTGTGCGTGCCTGTGAAGGTGTAAGTGCATTTTTCTAGGGAGAGAGTTCCTAGCTTCGATCACATTTTCAAAGGGGGTTCATGAACCAAACCATGGGGGCAGAGCCACTGAGGATCCTGAGGAGGGGTATTATTTGGACAAAGAATCACAGAATGTTAGCAAACTGTGCCCTGAGTTATTATATTGAAATAATGTTTACTTGAGCCCTTGTGCTGTAGCTAGGACAGAGCTTAGCTCTTTATGATATTATCTCATTCATTTGTCACAACCATCCTTTGAGATGGGTTCTAATATTATCTTCATTTTACAGATAAGGAAATGGAGAACTAGAGAGAGGCCTTGCCCAAGGTCATGCAGTTGGATTTGAACCCAGGCAGTCTGACTCTAGATTCTTCACCCTTAACCCTAACCCAGTGGGCCCTTACACTTCAGTGCATGGTAGAATCACCCAGGGGACTTGTTGTAACAGGCATGGCTTGGCTCCATCCTCAGAGTTTCTGATTCAGCAGGTCTGGGGTAGGGCCCGAGAATCTGCATTTCTAGTGAGTCCCCTGGTGGTACTGATGTGCTGCTGGTCTGGGAGACACACTTTGCAAACCACACTTTGAATTCTAAGCTATCCTCTCCAAAGAGGAGGACACAGAGCCCCAGAGAGTTGATGTGACCTGTCCAGGGTCGCTCAGCTACTTAGCAGCAAAACCAAGATGAGAAACCCAGGACTGTTTATGCCACTCGTGCTTGGGTGAGGGCACCCTACTTTAAAAATGTGTGCACGTTTGCATGCATGCAGTTCTGTTACCTGATGTATGTCCTGGTCCTGATGGGCACTGGGGGAAGGCAGTTCCTTGCTTGGCTCCTCTGAGCCCACTCGGGCCCTTCTCCACCTCCTGGCCCGGCGGTCTGCAGCGTGGAGGGCCTCCTCTGGCTCGCTGCTGTCTGAGGTCTCCCTGCTGGCCACCTGGGGGTTGAAGTTCACGTCCAGCTCTCCCTGTATGCGCATCTTCTCAGCTGCAGGGTTCCTGGGGGCCTTCCTCTGCAACCAGGACAGTCTGGCCCGGCGCCCGGCCTCCCGGGAAGAGCCTGCCGAGGAGGTCTCTGAGTCGGAGCACATGGCCTCGGGGTTGGGGGAGAGCCCAGAGGAGGGGGATGCGGCTACGGGGACTTGGTCAGAGCCCTGGGCCTGTGTGAGCTGAGGCTGCGGGTTCCTGGACAGGCCCCAGGACCGCGGTCGCAGCTTGCTCAAGGCTTCACTCCAGTCAAAGTCTTCCTCGCTGTCAGAACCCATTTCATCATAGGCAGACGCCACACTGGAGGCCACTTCCAGGGCCTGGAATGTCCCGCTCTTAGGTTTGGCCAGCAGGCGGGTGGGGGGCGGAGCGCCATCCTTCAGGGCCACCCAGTTCCCGTCCGGGCTCTGCAAAACTGGGGCCAGGTCTGTGGGTGGGACAAGAGAGAGAAACCAGAGAGGGACTGTTACCACTGATCACCTCCCTATGACTGGTTCCTGGGGGTGCTGTGGAACAGCTGCTTTTAGGAGGGTGCACGTAACTGCGGGCAGAGCTGCAAGGTCTCCGGGAAGTCTCTGGAAAACTCGCAGGGCCCCAGTATTGCACGGATGGAGAGAAACTCAAAAATCCGGTTTCTATTTCACATGTATCTGGGTAGATGCCACCTCGCTCTGCTGCCCTGGGCTGGCTTGGAATGGGAGGGGAGAGGGCTGCAGTGGGCAGTCCCAGCTTCTGGCTCTTTGACCTTGGGCCATGGTTGTGTCTCTTGGATCCTCAGTTCCCTGTCACTGATGGGAAATAATTCCACCACCTGCCCTGGCCTACCTCACAGGGTAGCACATCTGCCCTTGGCACTTTTACAGATCCCACTCATAGCCTCCTGAGATAGGCATGTAAGTCTATTTTTAACTCAAGACACATGCCTCATTCTGGAAAGGGCATGAGGCCAAAAGAGGTTGGTATTTCCAGTCTCATTTTATAGACGAAGAAACAAAGAGAGAAGTTAAGTAACTTGTCAAAGGTCACAGAGCTGCTAACTGGTCAAGTTGGATGGGGTGCATCCTCTGTCCTACTCCAAGGCAGCTCTGGGTTACAGACTGTGCCATGGGAGCCCTTGGCCAGCTGGAAAGCACTGTGCGAGGGCAGGCTGGAGCAGCGCGTGGTCTCTGGCTCTGGTCTGGATTGGTCTGAACCAGGCTCGGGTCTGTCCAGAGCATCTGGGATGATGGGTGGATGGGCCCCAGTGGTTGACCTGTATACCAGGGGGTGGTAAAAGTTGTTTTGTTTTTGCTTCAGGCAAACAGGAAAGTGTTTTCTGCCCACATGTGGGGAGTGGAGAGTGGGGAGTAAGATGACATGGTGCTCCTTCAGCTATGGGTACCGGCCCAGCCCTGTGGCCTTGGACACAGCAGCTGCCAGCAGGAGCTGTTTTTTTACCAGGACCCTTGCAGAGCTGTCTGGGGGTGGGTGATGAAGGCCCCAGGGCTTTGAAGGGACCATCCCCAACTTGTGCTTGGATGCCAGCTTCTAGGCTTGAGGCTACAGGGACCAGAGCTCTGGTACAACAGCACCTTCTATTTCACGCTACTTAAAACACACAGGTTTTCCTACCAGCTGAACTGCTATTGCTCAATATAATGAAATGAAAGTTATCAGTATTTCACATTGTCCTTGCTAGGCCTGTTTCAGAACTACAGCCTTAGCGGAGTTCAGATAGTGACAGAACATGTTTTCAACTCAGCGACCAGTTCTAATCCACATGCCTGACTGCAGCTCACACTGGCAGGACATTGAGCTCCCTTTCTTTGAGAGTCAGAAAGTGCGGCCTCCTCTGCCAGGATGATGCTGGGCCCCAGCAGTGGGCTCCTGGAAGCCTGAGGCCATGCGCCCAGCCTTTCTCCTGCTGCTCCTGCCTCCAGCGTCCCTCTCCATCATCTCTATGTGGTGAAGCCCCAGTGGCCCTCCCACACCTCATCCCCACTGGCCCCGTTTCCCTGGAGTGTGTCCTTCTCTGCCTTGGGGCCTCTCCTCTCTGAGCCACCTGGTGTGATGGCCCAGCTGACTCACACCATGGTCCTCCCTGTGTTCCCTGTTCGCGCACACACTGAGCCATCCTCCAGGTGACAAGGCCCCTGAGGCGGGGCCTGGATCTCAGTCATCTCTTCATCTTCAGGAGCAAATGAGCCTGCTCTGTCCCAGAGCCAGCTTGTGCAATGGAAAGACAAGAGGGCTGGGTGGAAACTCCACGTAGCTGCTCGACAGCTGCGTGATTCTCTGGGCCTCGGTTCCCTTGCTGGTGGAAAGGGCACAGCGAACGCCTCATGGGGCTGTTGTGAGGGCTGCATGAGGGGATGCTCATAAACTGTGGTGCCCATGCCCGCTCAGAGCAGATTGGTTCTGGACGGCTCCTTTCCCTGTGCCCAGGAGTGGATGAGGCTGCTTTAGTGCAGGACAAAGAATAAGAACTTTGGATTCAAGCATATCCAGAGCTCATCCTCAATTACTAAGTTTACTAGCAGGTGACCTTGGTCAGAGAGCACTGCTGAGCCTATTTCCAGCCTGTCAGTGGGGTCAGTGGGACCCGTCTTGGCTGTCATTAATATTATTATGAGATAATATATGTAAAGCACTGATCATAGTATCTGCTACATCAGGGGCTCTCAGCTATTTTACCCTGTATTTGTTAAACTGGATTATAGTTATTAGTATTTAACACCTGACTTTGAATCAGCACCCATGCACTCCATATGTACATATATAGAGAACAGATATATATACGCCTTATATATAGCTTGTCACTATTCAGTATGACACATTAATATCTATACAGCAACACTGTTTTCATTGACTATGTAAACATTCAGGAGAAGCTAACCAGGCTGTTTATTACCATTTATAGTCTATGGGCTCTACTTGTGCTAGTGGTAGCAGCTGGCCTTCCGAGAAAAGTATTTTTATTTTGCTGGCGTTCTCCCAGTGCTGTGTCCTGAGGCCGTCCATCAGGTGGTACGGGTTTCTTGGGAACGTTCAGGTTCTCAGTGAAGCTATTTGTGGCCAGTAAGTGGCAATATTGATTTTCCCTGGGGGTGCGCCACCCCAAACCTCGGCCCTTGCCATTTCAGCGCACATCAGCTGGCTTCTACCTGCCTGCACTTGCAGCTCTTTGCTTGAGGCTGCTCTGGCCACTAGAGCCTGTGTCGCCTGCCCCAGGAGCAGCATGGAAATGCCCAGGAATCACCTCCTTTTGGGAGCAGCTCTCAGCCAATGCCCGGGGAGCTGGTGGCTAAGTACCCAGTTCACCTGCCCGGCAGGTGCATCTTCTATCCTGGCTCCCAGAGTCTCCAACAGGGACAAGCTCCAGTTACTACAGTGGGCACCTGCTTGGTAGCAAGTCGCCTACCTTTCCTTTCTCGTCTGATGTCCCCTTCCCTCCCTGTGTGTTTTCTGGGCTCAGGTCCTCAGAGTCTCATATTAGGGTCTGCTTCTTGTAGAAGTCAAACAAAGACACCCACAAGTACAAGATGCAAGGCAGACTCAGTGCCCGGATGTGGAGTGCTCACTCTGAGAAGAAAGGGAAGGTCCTTTGGACCTTACAATTAGGTACTAAGTCTGCTCTCTGGACCATCTCCTGGGACTCGACTCATACATCGCTCCTTAGTGGCACATTCTTGGCCTTCCTTACTCAAGGAGCTGGCTATTCTGTGCTCTGAGCTTTGCAAAAAAAGCCTTTATTTATTTATTTTTTAACACTTAAACTGTGTTACAGTTTATTTTCTTGGTTGTCTACCCTGCACCCAGCGCTGACCGTTAGCTCCTTGAGATCAGAGCTGCAGTTTCTTGTCTGGGGTAGCCCCAGCCCCCTGGCCAGCTCTACGCACCATCCTGGGAACATAAAGATGACTTGTTGATGAACACAGGCACCAACAGGCTGCAGGGGCAAGGCTGGGCTCTTGGTGTGCAGCCGTCAATGAGCCCTGCTGTCTACAGCTTCTCCTGGCGGATGGGAGGAAGCTAAAGTGGGGAATCCCCTGATCATCCCACTCAATGCCTGGCTCTAGGGTTGACCATGTTGTAAATATAGTTCCTGGACTCCAACACCCACTACCTGGCAGGACAGGATTCAGTGTAGTTTGGGGAAATCCATTAGCTGCCATATGCACTGTCAAGACTGATGGTGGAGTTGCTGTGGTTTGCTCAAGCAAGGCTGACGCTGACTATGCCCTAACAGCTCCTGGGCCAGCCCTTCTCCTGAGGCATAAACACACCCGCCAAAAACAGCCCAGGGGACAGTAACCATGTAAAATGACCTCCACCTCTGGGACTCCTCTTCTACATTTCTGCTCTACTGAGACTGAACAATCCCTCTGGGAATAATTTTCTTCCTGCTAAACACATCAGACATCCCTCAAACACTTCTGGGGGTTGGCATGGATGTTTTAGCATATCAAGGGCTGAGCATTCCTCAGAAAAACCAGAAGTTTTCTACTGAAGTGCTTTTATTTTTTATTTTAATTCTACATCCTGGGACATGCATGAATTTTTGAGTATGAAATCTTGTTTGTGTGTGATGCTGCTGAACTAACTTTTATGTTTATATGCAATTGATACATTACATATAGGTGCCTAATTTTACAGAAAGTGATATGCAAAATCATGTTTTAAAAACCAAATTCCTTTGCAAATTTATTAGGAATGCTCACAATCCACTGGGGAACTATTTTGTGAAATAGTGTCTTGTAGAAGTTATTATAACTGTCTACAAATTTATCACTTTGTAAGTTTGAATTTTGAAATGCTGGCTTTTGTTTGTTTTTACGGTGGAAAGACACTTATTATCATGCAATAGTTTAAAAAGCCTGCAAATTGGAATCATGATGTTTGGATTTGCGGACCAACGTTGGCTGAGGTCTTGGGGTCTTGAACAAGTCACTTAACTTCACTGCCCATTAATATTCTCATCTGTCAAACAGGATAATGACAGTGCTTAGCAACGCTGTTGGAGAAATAAATAAAATAGTGCCTGCATGTGGACTCTGTACAATATTGTTTATTGAAGATCCATCATATGATATTCTCATATGCCCTGTGGAATCTAAGAGTCCCTTCTCTGTGGGAATTTGCAAATAAGAGAAAAAGAGAGAGACAGAAGGGGAGGGAGGGAGAGAGAGAGAGAGAAGATGAATGAATGAATGAATGTGAATATGCTAGGTGGGTGGGGCAAATAAAGGCATATCTAGAAAGGAAAAATACATTTAAAAACCCCACAAAAGCCATATCCATAAATAAAGAAAGTATCGTGTGCTACCGAATCTCTGCAATGTCATGATTCTGCAGTTTCTACTGATAGGTACTGAAAGGTTAACAGAAATGATCATTTTTGGAAAATCTTTGGAATGACAATTAAAAAGTATTTAATGTTTTGATTTGCATTTCCCTGATGATTAGAGATGTTGAGCATTTTTTCATATGTTTTTTGGCCATTATTCTATCTTCTTTTGCAAAGTTTCTGTTCATCTCCTTTGCCCACCTTTTGATAGGGCTGTTCGATTTTTTCGTACTGATTTTTCTGAGTTCTAAATAGATTCTGGTTATCAGCCCTCTGTCGGATTTGTAGCACACAAAAATTTTCTCCCATTTTGTGGGTTGCCTATTTGCTCTTGTGACAGTTTCTTTGACTGTGCAGAAGCTTTATAATTTGATTAGGTCCCATTTATTTATTTTTGTTGTTGCTGTAGTTGCTTTTGGGGTCTTCTTCATAAATTCTTTGCCTAGGCCAATGTCTAGAAGAGAATTTCCAACTTCTTCCTCTAGAGTTCTAATAGTTTCACTC
>CAUYSK010094860.1:0-61395 GCA_963575035.1 Avahi laniger
CACTATAGATAAATTATAAAAATTAATAAGTAAATTTAGCTATCAACTAAGAAATAAATGTTTTAAAAGTTATTATTCAAAACTCTTTTTAAATGTCATATATTTAGGAATAAATCAAATCAAGGAGTTTCAAGATCTTACGGAAACACCACAAAACTTTACTGCAATAAATTAAAGAAACTCAAAAGGAAAAACATATAATGTTTATGGATCAGAACATTCATTATATGAAGATGTAAACTCTCCCATAACTGTTTTATAGCTTTCTGGAAGAGTACATAATAGAAGATTTTCATGACCTAGGAGTAGACAAAGGTCTCTTAGAAATGAATAAAATAGCACCAACTTTAAAGGAAAAATGACTGATAAATTAGACTTTTTTTTTTCTTTTTTTTGAGACAGAATCTCACACTGTTGCCCTGGCTAGATTGAGTGCCATGGCGTTAGCCTAGCTCACAGCAACCTCAAACTCCTGGGCTCAAACAATCCTACTGCCTCAGCCTCCCAAGTAGCTGGGACTACAGGCATGAGTCACCATGTCCGCCTAATTCTGTTTATATATTTTTTTAGTTGTCCAGCTAATTTCTTTCTACTTTTTTAGTAGAGACGGGGGTCTCACTCTTGCTCCTCGCTCTTGTTGGGGCTGGTCTCAAACTCCTGACCTTGAGCGATCCACCCACCTCAGTCTCCCCAGAGTGCTAGGATTACAGGCATGAGCCACTTTACCCCACCTCACCTTTCATTCTTTTACAGAGCTAAGATTTCCTATCCCTGGATCGTTCTTTACTAAGAATTCAAAAATTTCCTGTAATGAAATCAATCTATTAGATCCTAATTTTTTTTAAATTAAAAATTAACATAAAGTGTTCTACAAATCCAATTACTAGTCATTGCTAGCAAAAAATATAATTTCAATTGAATGTTTTCTTCCAAATTATAATTGCATGGTTTAGGAATATTAACAGAGATTTTGACATTGTCTCAGGTATTTTTGTTGTTGCACTGCTGACTAGATATTTTTGTTGTTGCACTGCTGACCTGTGACACCTTCCACCCATCACAAATCTTGTATACGGTGCTGTAATATATGTAATAGTTTTACTTGTATTTTTTTCAGTTTTGAATTTAAATGTCTGATAAAGGCATTTATATTAATGCTTCTATATATCAATTCAGAATTATTTAAAAATATTTTTGCATTATTTGCTAAGTAATGAACTACTCAAAATTTTAACAACCCACACTTATCAGTTATGTTTCAGATGAAGCTGGAAAAGCCTTAAAAACAAAATCCCTTATGTAAAGATTAGTTGCTTTTCCAAATTCCCATTCCTTTTTAAAGCTGTTGTATTTATAAAGCTATGAGTTATTTATGGTCTAAAAATCATTTTCCAGTCAGAAACATAGTAACGTGATACAGAGATAAAAATCCTATCATTTACCCCTAGTGCATAGTCTTGATAACTCTCATGAAAATGAATGATAATCTGTCTAAATCAGCACATAACCTACTCAACCCTTTCATCAAATAACTACAAAGATTACAAAAAGAAATTATCGTATATGTAATCTACATTATATAAAATTGTAAAGGTTCTCACTTTATTAAGCCACTTATTCTGAAATTAATGAATGAAACAAAATTCCAGTTTTCCAGTCTGAAAACTAATTGATAACATATCCTAAACAAACACTATTTCCTTTATAAGCAAACAGGCCATTGCTTTTAGTTAAGAATCATTTATTGGATATTATTAAAGTGGAGGGTTAACTGATACAATACTATGCATAATCTCTCAATCTTGAAAAATTAAACATAACTGGATAAAAGTAGCAAAGTAGAATGAGCATGTAAAAGACAAAAAATAAGCATATTTTATAGAGAATGTTCCCTGTTGTATCTATGTATTGATGTCCTTCTCCATTGTGTCTTAAGAATTTTGTAGCTTATTTCTTTTCTACATAATTGCTGACTTCTTACAAATGAACATACTTTCTGTCAATTAATAAATGTTACACATAGTTTTAGATTTTTCATTCAATTCAGCTAATTAGTTGACTGAGATGTTCAACTAAATGTAGCACTGTTAAAAATGTTAGAGCCCATTCCCATGTGTCAAAAATGTAATATCGTTCTATGAAATTTACACAATAGGATACAATGCAAATGTCCCAGCTACAAAGTGATGAATTTAAAAATGTCAGTTCTGATCCATTTACTGTGTTAATATTATGATTTTATCTCATACATCAGGATTCTTCAGGGTAACTGTATCTAAAGGAGAAATTACTGCTTTAAAGAAAAAAAAAAAGCTTTATTTTGTACACATAGTATATATTTTAGACCTAACTGGATAAAAGGAAAATATTAAATACATCTACAAATTTCTATAGATTGCTCCCAATGCTAATCAACAGGGACATGTATAGGATTATAGCAATATATCCATATACTTATATTTGTCAAAGTTAAGATTCAAATTTGTTATATCACAGCATACTTCCAAGTATGTATGCCACATGATTTAAAAATTCCCACCGCATGTAACAAAATAAAAATCTGTGAATAAATATAAGGCATCCTAAAAGAATATCTACAGGAAGGCAAGAGTCTGACAAAAATTTCTATGACCTAAATTTTATTTTATAGAAAGATTCATATAGTCTTCAAAATAGATTTAGTTGCAGTGCTACGAATTATCAATATTCAACTGCTTACCAAAATATCCTTTTTCTGGGAGCCATATGTTACTTAAAAAAAAAAAAAAAGTTAAGTGCTTGAAGGAATAAGAATGCAGCAGAAAATTACAGGAGCCCACGTCCTTTTTCTTAAATTTAATTTGTCATATATAAGGTTTTTATATACAATCAGTGTGCATTGTAACAGTTTATATTAAAAGTCAATCAAGTTTACCTAAAATGTTAACCTGGCTGCATAGCACATTTGACATTATTGCCCATATGAAAAGGGAAAACAAATGGATTTACAATAACTTTTGGCTGTTTTGGATTCTGAAAGTGTTCATACACCTACCCTTTTAAACCAAATGCATCTGAAAAATGTTTCCAGAGCATGCAGTTTAGATTTTACATATTACTCATCATTTAAAAAAACTACAAACACAACATTGACTAAAAAAAGAAAAAAAGGGGAAGAAATAACATGTATCTAATAAAATAGTCAATATAAAAAGAGGACTAATGGAGTTAAGTGGCCCCTTTCCCCATTTTTACATTCTAAACAATGATTCCATCAAGACAAATCATTAAAAAGTGTTATTACACTGATTTTTTTTTAATAAGAATGCCTGAGTTGGTAGGGAAAGGAACAGTCAAAAAAAGCCTGAGAAGGGGAAGGAAGTAAGGAAAGTTCATTTAATCCATTTACAATAATTTACAGCCATTTTTTTCTTTTGTAAAAAGGCATAATAATAGATCACAAACAGGAAATTCCTGGCTATTTTACAGATATAAGTACAGAATTTAAATATTCAAGCTTGTGATGAAAAGCGGCAAGGTGGTCGCAGTGTACAATGTAAACAAGTAGCTTTGGAAAGTGAACAAAGTCCTTGAGTGTTTTTCTTTATTAAGAAAGAACTCTCTTTCATTCCTTCCTGAAACATGATCACAGGTCAGAGTAAAGTTCATATATAAACATAATTTAAATGGAGGTCAGTCTAAAATTACTGACTTAAAAAACAGTTTTATCCAGCCTATATGGGAGGGCAGTGTTGAGGTCCCTGTAATAGTAAACATTTTCCATTTCTTTAAAAAAGAAAAAAAAAAAGTACTACAATATTTGTAGCACAGTGCAGCATAATCCTTAAATATAAAAATATTTTCTCTTCTGTTGGGATAATAGACCTTGCATCCTGGAAAGAAGTAACAATACTGCTACTGATAGAAGATCTGTTTATATCTTTCAAGTCATGTAAGGCAATTACTGTGTTGGTTTATGATATATGGCTAAAAGAAAAGTCCAGAAAGACAAAGTATCAGTTTTTGTTATGTTTTCCGACTACTCCAGGTATGCTCAGGTGTACTTTTGTGTTCAACTGAATGTTCAAATGGAGATCTGGAGCCATAAGGAGACCTCTGATCTAGTGGTGACCTAGGGCCACTACTGGAAGCTCTGTGGTCCATTTGCCAATCTGAATGATACCTATAATCCCTGGAAGATTTATGGTGTGTATATTCAGAACTTGACCGGTGGTCTGAATGTAACCGATGATCTGAATGAGAACGATGATCAGAATGAGATCTATCCTTTAAACTTCCTTCCAAATTTGACCTGTGGTCTCTACTCCTGTGATCATCCAGTTTTCTGTGTTTTTCTCTGTCACTGTAATATCTAATAAAAGAGAAATTGGGAATTTCAGTTAAATTAATAATGCAAACTAAAATATTACTAAATAAAATCTTATTAAAAAGTAAAACAAAAAAGTACTTTAAAACATACTTTTAATTGTATACAACTCCAGTGTTTCATTACAAAACTTCCTAAATTAACTTAAAAATCACTGGGAATATCTCTCTGGAAAAACAATTTGATTCATTAAAGTGAACCATACACAGTGCATCTCAGGTAATGTCTAATTTCAAATGCTTATTTTAGAGAATTAGCTTTTTATTTTATGCATCATTTGTATTAATGCATCTTAATTGTCTGGAAGTTGAAATTAAGATAATTACAGCTACCTAAAATACCCTTGTAATTAGAGCCTTTTACAAACTTTTGAACAGGAAAGAAATAAAAAATGCTAGAACACAGACTATGAAATAATCTTTAAAGGAAAATTTTCATTGGTGGGCGATGTCTATTAAAGCTTCCTCAAGTTGGACTAGTTATATATAATAAGGCTGACACATAAATAATTATTAAGAAGTTTACTCCACACATAAATGTGGCAGTTTGTTAAAAAATAAATAAATGTGGCAATTTAATGAGAAGTGAGCTCTAAAATGTTTGTCTTTTCCAATACAATACAACTGAACATAATGTGTTTTTTGTTGACTAAAGGTCCCTACTACAAACAACATAAATTATACTCTTAAGTCTGTGAAATTACAAAAAATACTCCTTTATCAATAAAGGAATAAAAAGTATTTTGCTGTTATTACTAAATTAGGCTGCCTACTGTTTAAAGGCTTCAAAAAACAACAATAAACAAGAAAACTTTCTGGTTTCAAGACTACCCCAGACTGCTGATATTACATTTAACCTCAGTGAGGTGTGCTCATATAAATTACTTTTCCCCCTCGTTCTTTAAAATATGGAATGCAAAATTTCACCAACCAAATTTCAACAATTATTCTATCAAAGTTTTATTTTACTTCTTTATAATATTTTGAAGAGTATTTGAACAGTCTCTATAATCAACAAAAATCAATTCTACAACTTATAATTATAGAATTCCTTCTACCAAATTTCTTATTGCATATTTTGATCTTAATTTTATAATCCAAAAACCATTTTATAGAGAAATTTTGTTCTTAACATTAACAAAGAGTACTATATATTAATATCAAATTTTCTTGATTATACACCAACACATTCATTTTACAAGCCTTGTTTTGAGTGAAGATTGAATTGGCTGATAGGTCTAATAGAGCAAACATAATCAAGAGGAGAAAGATATGCACAAACAAAATTTTTAAAGTGACTATCAAGTTTACCTGCTGTCTTGCTTGTGGTGATCCCAATCACGATGATCTTTACCATTACTAAAAGAAGAATAGGGTCGTTTCCTGGAATCACTCTTTTTATAAGAATCTCCCTGATGTCGGTCTTTATGATGATCATGGTACTGAGATAAATGTCTATCAGAGGAATAACTATCCCTGCTGCTATCATCATGATTTGTATTCTCTTTTAATCTTTCCACATCTGTTAAATTAAAAAGAAGTCCAACTTTTGTTAATGACTTTCAAAAAAATATGGAGCAAAACTAACTTTGCTGCTGGATAACAAAAACTCATGTTTCAACTGCTAAAACAAAATCAGCTCCCAAATACAGGCAGGTGGTCTATAAAATCAGTGCTAAGGTTTAAAAAGGGTCATTTGATTCTGAAATGTGAAAAATCAGAACTGAAAAATATGGAGCCCATTCCCTTCTCAGAAGACTATACTTTTGGAACTCTTATATAGAAAGAATGATATTCCAAATGACATAAGAATATACGTTCATTCTAACAATTATTCTATAACTTCTAGAAACTGGCCAAAGGTTGATTAATGGAAAGGAATAATAATAAGCTAAAATGGATTACTGTTTGAGAGAATAGATTTTATAAAATAATGTAGGTATGTTTTAGAATTATAGTATTTTCTCAACATAAAGGTACTTAAAACAACTCAAGAATCCTTTTTATAATTTGGATTATCTACGACAAAACCAAAAAATGGAAAACCATTTTTAAATTTACTTTCCAAAACAATTAGTAAGATTTACTTACCTGCATTTCTAATCACATGAGCATTCAAGTTGCTGTTCTGATCATTGTTTTGCTAGAATAAATGCACACATGTAAGAATCTTTTAATGTGACTTCAAATACTCTTACAAAACAAGGGGGTAGATGAATCCTTAAAAGGAAAATCCTGATCCTGAATAGTCTTCACATAAGAATGTACATATAAATCCCGATTTCACATTTTTCCACTAATGTTCTTTTTCTGCTCCAGGATTCAATTTGGAACCCCACATTACACTTTGTTATCATGTCTTTTTCTGTGACAGCCCCTTAGTCTTATATTTTGTAATCTCAGTACTTTTGAAGATTATCAATTATTTTATAGAATATCTCTCAATTAGGGTTTAATATTTTTCTCATATTAGATTGAGGTAATGCATTTTTAGCAACAATTCCACAGAAGTGATGTGTCTTTCTCAGTACACTGTATCAGAGGGTTCATGATGTTGATATATCTTACTACTAGGGACATTAACCTTATCAATTAGTTAAGGTGGTGTCAGGCAAGTTTCTCCTCTATAAAGCTATTGCTTACCCTTTGTTAATAAATATCTTAACAAAGATGTTAAACATCTCAGAGATTTTTTAGACTGTACTAATATCCTGTTTTCTTGCCCACTAATTTTACCTTCTTTCTGTGGATCTTTCCTGCAACAGTTATTACTATAGTAGTCTAACGGCGGATCTCTATTGCCTTCATTCCTCCTTTATTAATAGAATTCTTTTGTAAGAAAGACTGTCTCATGATCAAGGGGAAAAAATATGATGCACTAATTTACCTGAGATTCCTGCCGTTTTTTAATAGCATGCTTATATAATTTATGTAATTTTCTTGCATCAAACTCAGTGAACTTAGATACAAAAATCCATAGGTTTCTAGAAGAAAAAATGGCAAATTAGTCTGGAGAATATTTAGCTTTTTCATGAAATCCCTCCCCCCTCCAGACAAAAACACACAAATATGGCCCTCTCTAGAACAAAGTCTAAGAAGATTCATTCTCATACGTATCCGTTAAAACTTCGTATGTAAGAGGCTAATGAAAAAACATTAAATTTTACTTCTCTTCCAAATGCCTTCATTTTATAATCTTTGTAGTGAAAAGTAGTAATCAATTCTAATTTGAAATGCAACAAGGAGATGTGAAGTAACATATCAGGAAGAACTCACAGCTTCATATTGTGATACAGATCATGTATATGAGGAAAAAGTATGTTAGTCTGAGTAGAAATAGCATCAGATAATATGGATTAAGCTTGTAAAGAACTGTCCTAAATAATACATTAAAAAGTAATTATCATTTTATAATGGTAATACAATGGTCCCAAGAGTCACAAGACCAGACACTATAAACCAGGTACAGCATGGTACCTTTATTCCCATCCCAAGATATGAATTAGTAATTATTCATATTAATAGATTATGTTGCTTATTTCACAATGTATATCAAATCAAATTGTACACCTTAAATATATTCAATTTTTAATTGTCAAATATACCTCAAACAAACAAAAAGAATACTATGTTAGGGTAGTAAGTCCCCAAAAGACACAAATATACTGACTACAGGTATGATATTTACCTTGACATAAATTTTAAAAGTAAACTTAGCAAGAAAAAAAATTGAATGACACCTGACTGAAATCCACAGAACTGAGAAAATTCATCTAGCCTTTATATGAATTTACAGACTATCTCTAACATATCTACATTCTATAGTTAACTCACAAGAGCATAAGGTAGGAAGTTAATAAACTGCCTTTTTGTTCATAAATTATTTTTAAAAACACATTTTCCCTTACAAAAATCTCATCAGGAATTAGATTCTAGTCTTAATTATAGAACCTGCACAACTGGCCGATCAAGAGCAAAGCACCAGAGCTGGGACTAGCGTCAGCACTTACAAAAACTTAAGTGTTGAGTGTCTCTTTCAAAAAGTTCAGGTTCTAAGGTGCTTCCTCTGTCATAATCCCAGAGTCCTAGCCCTACAGAGCTTTTCACCTGAATCCATTTTTTTCTTCTGTGAAATGAAGAAGTAATAACTATTCGAATTTCCTAAACGTAGTACTATTAAAAGGATCAGTTAGAATAAGACATATTTGATATACAAATGCAATACAAACATACATTCTATTATTTTGATCATTACTTTATTACAGTGATCTTTAAATAAAAACTAGTATTGCATTTCATTTGTTTTCAAAAAATTTGGTCCAAAAAAGATACAGATATATAGAAAGAAACATCTATAAGTGATAAAGAAAGCAGATAACTATGATTACTGTAAAAATGTCCTAGTCAGGTGTTCTATAATTATAGGTCAGGTCTCTATCTTTAGCTCCTTTCTCTAACTGGGTCCTAGCTGAGTTTAAAGAGAAAGAGAACAGGAAGAGAATTTTTTTTCAACTTCACTGTAATCATTATCACTGCCCCAGAAATACATTATACTTTTTGTTTTGATGTGTAGATTCACTGCAATGAGTAAAGAAGTCAAGAGGCTAATACACTGATTACCAGTGACTGATGTGTGCTCGCTTAATTTTTTTCCTAACTTAGCTAGTAGTTTGGCTTAACAGTTATTTGGATCTGATAATTATTTAAGTGAGGTGATTTGTAAAGTAATATAGCAGCTCAAATTTACCATTTTAAGATCACCCATGTTGCTGCTGCTTCTAAAGTAAAGAGGAAAATAGAAGCTTCCATTTCACACTGCTTGAGAATGTTAATTTTTATAACTTTATACACATATCCAGAAGATAAACTGCTAAATTTATGTAACAGTAAATTTTGGGAGCCCATCAATTTCTAAAGATATTACTGAGAGTAATTTGGTGAACTGTAAAGACTTTTTAAAATAAGATGCAAAATGAATTTTAATGAAACAGCTTTCACTATTTCTTATTTCACCTGTAGCACATCAAGATACATAATTAAATAAATCACTCATGAGTGAAAAAGTTTGAAGTTAAAGGAAAAAAATAAAAATAATCATCCTCAGGTTACCTTTCGAAACATTATTTTGTTACCCAAACTTCAGAAGTAGAAAAATAAACTGAAACATAAAAGACAGAAAATTACACAAATTTTTATAGATCTAACACTTCCCAAAAAGCATTATCACTTACTTTCTCCACTGCTTAATTAGTTCAGGATTTGTATACTCTTTCAGACATTCTGTGATATGGTCTCCGATTTTTATTAAACATTGTCTAGTATGTTCTAGTTGTTCTCTTTCTGAAAGGCCTTTCTCAGGCCTATCAAGTTGTTTCAAAGCTGCTTTGACAGGCCTCATTCTTTCTTTACACTTAAAAAAAGGGAGAAAATAATGTGTTTATTAAAACACTGAATTCAACACGATCTACCTATCTCTTTCAATGATATTTACACGAGTACAGCATTGCCTGATAGCAAAATAAGCAATTAAATATCACTCACTGCATTCTTTCCCCTTTAGATTTTTTTTCAGGAAAGCGAGGCTTTTTTCATTATCATTTAAAATTAGTCTTTGTGTAAGTAAAAGCTTTGGATTTTAGGTTAGTATTTACATAAATGGTTACTTTTTATACTGTAGTGCATCATTCCAAGCAGTCTTAAATATAAAATATTAAAAGAATAAAACATGTCAGAGTATGATTTAATACCCTATTATCTATTATAATAAAAATGTAAAAAAAATCTTTATATAATAAAATGTACTAGCAAAGCTATTAAAATCAATATAATTAGATGTATACATTGTCTATTCTTCCAAACCGTTGGGTCAAAACAAAATGGCTAATAACAACTTTTGCTACTTTTGTATTTTGGATGGTAGTTGATTGAGATAAACCTTTTCCTTGGCCTATCTATCCTTTGCATGCTAATAAATGGATGACATATCAAAAATTGCATGATTTATTGTAGTAATAAGAACTACAACCTTATACAAAAATCAGGATAGCAGTATTACTAAAAAGGCAAGCTTTAGATAAAATTTATAGATATAAATGTAAAACCAAATTAAGACTTAACATTACATTCATGAGGAGCAAGTTGGTTTAGTTCCAGGAATATAAGGATGGGAACAACATAAGACAATCCAACATCATTTATTTAAAAAAAAAAAAAAAAATCCTTATTCCACCACTCTGAACGGCCACTCTTATTATTAAGTGGTTATATTTGTGTGGATTTGTTTTATTGACCTCTTTGTCCAAATCAGATGAGAAGTTTTCCAGTTTTTGCCAGGAGTAATTTAATAACAGTGGAATTGCGTACTCTTTGCTGTTAAAACTACCATCAAGCCAGATCTATTTTTTGAGAGGGAAAATATTTAATTTCCTTTCTAATGTTTTGTGTGATTCATAGCTGTTTTTTATGCTTACTATTTTTTGTTCAACTCTGCAGTTTACATTCTGCTAGAAAATAATTTATTCGACATATGTAAGTTGAGCACATATTATATTCTCGGCATTGTTCTGGACCCAGGCAATAAAGCAGTATATAAAACAGATTTTGCCTGTATGGAACCTGGACTCTAGCATAAGAAAGCCAATAAATAAACAAGACATAGTGTGTTAGATGGTAACAACTGTGATAAAGAAAAATAATGCAAGAAAGAGCCGGAAGCTTCCTATCTTATGTAAGATTTTAGGTAAGGGCAATGTTTGAGCAGACACCTAAAGAAAATTATGGAGTAAGTCATTCCAATTGGAGGGAAGAAAAAGCATGAATGTCCTAAAACTTGCTTGACGTGTTTAAGGAACAATATGAATGCCAGTGTGGCTGGAACCAAGTGAGTTAAGAGAAGTAGCAAGGGTTTATGGGAGTTAACCAGATTCTGTACCTTTTAGGCTGTTAACAACTTTTTCTCCTAAATAAGATGGAAAGTCATTTTAGAGTTTTAAGCAAAGTAGTAACATGAAGTGATTTTGTTCCTCCTACAATAATCATGATCACTGTGATTGCTGTGTGAAGCACAAACTGAGGGATGGGCAGGGTATTGGGTGGGACAGGGAGGGTAGAAGCAGTAAGAACATCCATTGAGGCTATTGAAATAATTCAGAAAAGAGATGGCTGTGGCTTACATCAACGTGGTAGGGCAAATAGGATTTGCTTATTGACTAGATGGGAGGAGGGGACAAAGAAGGAACTGATGACTAAAATCTATGTTAAGGCCTGACGATGGTAATTGGATTAATACTTACAAAGCATTTATTAGGTGCTAGAGGATATGCTTTACTTTCAATGAACCTCACTTGATCCTGACAATAGTCTTTTTTTTTTTTTTTTTTTGAGACAGAGTCTCACTCTCTTGCCTGGGCTAGAGTGCCACGGCGTCATCCTAGCTCACAGCAATCTCAAACTCCTGGGCTCAAACGATCCTCCTGCCTCAGCCTCCCGGGTAGCTGGGACTACAGGCATGCGCCACCATGCCTGGCTAATTTTTTCTATATATTTGTAGTTGTCCAATTGATTTCTTTCTAATTTTAGTAGAGACGGGGTCTCGCTCTTGCTCAGGCTGGTTTCGAACTCTTGAGCTCAAACAATCCACCCACCTTGGCCTCCCAGAGAGCTGGGATTACAGGCGTGAGCCACCGCGCCCGGCCAACAATGGTCTTTTGCAATAGTGTTTTAATCTACTTCATAGAAGAAGGAACTGAAACTTAGAATAAAATGACATCTCTCAAACCCAGTTCTAACCTCAAACCCCATGCGCTTGCTTTCTTTTTTTTTTAAATTTCAAAGGATTAGGGGGGTACAATCATTTTTAGTTACGTTTTTAAGCTTTGTAATGCTTGAGTCATTGGCTGTAAGTAAGCGTGTCCATCACACAAATAGTGTTCATTGTAGCCACTGTGTTCTTTCTTTCTTGACTACTAAGTGACACTGTCATTTAGGAAGACAATCAGTGAAAGAGAAGAATATCAAGAGGTAATAAATGAGGCAAAGATGTCAAGAAGAATGAAAGCTGAGAGAAGGCCATTGAATTTCTTAATATTCAGAGCTATTCTGAGATAAAATGGAACTCCTTATCATAGCGGAATCAATGAAGCCCCAAAAGCCTGGCTTGAGAGTTCATGTTTAAAACTATTCCATTCTCCATCTCCATGATACAAAAAAGATCACTTATGAAGATTGATGGAGGACATTCATGCATTTACATTAATTTATATATAATAAATATATAAATAACATAGTTTAGGAATTGAAAAGTTTAAAATCTTAAAGCTAGAGGAAAATAGTTCACTCTACGTATTACTTAAGTCCCTTCTCCTGAAAGTCTTTATTAAAAAGTTTTTCCAAATTGATTCTAAATTTAATAAGACATCTTTCAAAATTTAAATCTATTGCTTTTATCAATCTAAATTGCAGTAACATCAAATTCAAATACCTTTCTACATTAAAAGCTCTAAATGACAAAATTATAATTTAAATGTTATTTTAATTAACACTAATGATCAGAAAGTGTACAGCTTACAATGCTGAATGTCTTCTGATCCAACTCTTCAGATTCTTCAGATATAGGAACTGGTTCACTACTTGCAGTGATATGAACTGGAGCATCTGACATTAAAGACTTCTTAGATCTTTCCTTACTATCAGACTTGGATTCGTTCAACTGAAGAACAAGGAAATAAAACAAAAACCCAACAACAAAGGCAAAATGATTAACACTTCCAGAAAACAATTACTATCTCATTTTATTCTATAAGTGCTTGTTTTTAGTGAATATTCTTATCTATTTGAATTTGCTTTTTTCCCCCAATTTTATTAGGGACAACCAAAAATACAAAAATAAAGCTACTTTGTTATGTTACCCTGTAGTTAAGGCCCTTAAAAAAGTGTTCAAACCTGTTTTTTCTCCTCTACTACATAACCGCACAAACTTTTTAAAGAACTCAGTTACTGAGACTAATATGGGCTGATACGCAATTTAGTCTCCTAAAATGTAAATATGCTATTTTAGTTTCTAAATTTCACATTATGATTTGCATACCTTTTCTTCCTTTATGTCTTTTTCTTTCTGCATAGCTTCTTTTACTTTGTTTTCTCTTTTTTCTTTAAAATCTTTTTCCTTTATATCTTTCTTATCCTCTTTTTCTTTTATCTCCCTTTTAAGTTCTTTTTTATTCTCCTTTTCTTTTGCTTCCCTCTTTTCTTCTGGTTCCTTCTTTATACAAACATCTGGCTCAGGTTTTTCTTCACTGTCTCTTTCTGTTTTAATTTTTTTATTTGGATGTTTCACAGAAGTGATTTCATCCTAGAAAGTGCAAGTATGGCCAATGTATTACTAACCAAATTTTGACATAGACTAATTTTTCTTCACATGTCTATAGATTGCATGTATGTGGATTCTGAAAGTGATAACCCAGAATCTCCCTAATTAATGATACATGCAATGTTTATCTTCCTATAAACTAAGGTAAGGCAGTCCCATTCAAATTCATAATAAAATTCAAGGAGACAAAGCCTCATTTAAATGGCAAATGTTTGAAAAGGAAGGACCTTTGATCTATGCCTCTAGTGATACATAGTATCTAGTGGATAGGCAGAATTCTATTCTATAAATGAGACTATGTTATCAACCATAAAAAAGTAAAAATAAAAAAACTTCAGTATCTGAAAGTAAAATTTCAGGCCTTAGTTTAAACATAATGTACATAAAAATATGTCAAGTTCCCTTTCCATAGAAAAGGTTGTTGGTCTAAAATACATTTTTACCTTATCATCATCTTCCTCAGACTTATCTGAAGGCAGAGAAGAATCACTCTTTATTTCCTCTTTTATTTTTATAGACTTCATTGCTTTATTCTTCTTAGCTCTTGCTTTTCTTCTCTTTGAACCTCCCTTAAAATAATTATTTTTATTTTAATCAAGTCTGTGGATTTCACTTTTTAAAACTTCATAAATATTAAATTTAACAAAACACATTTTCTTACCCAATCCTTATTCTGTTGATAATAGGCTGCACCAATCTTAAAAAGTCAATAAAGGTGACATGACAAACCAGAAATGGATTTTTCACCCTCTTAGATTAGTATCACCTTCAACTAAATTCAATGGTACCAGAAATAACATTAGAAATTATTTTCAATGGTACATAGGTGGTTATTGACATTATGGTCATAGGTAAACTTTTTTTTTTGTTCTGAGACAGGGTCTCACTCTGTCACTCAGGCTGGAAAGCGGTGGCATCATCATAGCTCATGACAGCCTCAAACTCCTGGGCTCAAGTGATCCTCCTGCCTCAGCCTCCCAAATAGCTGGCACTACAAGCACATGCCACCAAACCCGGCTAATTTTTTCTATCTTTTTTTGAAGAGACAGGTTTCACTTTTGCTCAGGCTGGTCTCAAACTCCTGATCTCAAATAATCCTCCAGCCTCAGCCTCCCAAAGTGCTAGGAATTATAGGCCTAAGCCACCTTGTTCAACCCCAACCCATAGGTAAACTTTTAAAAGTTGCTTTAAACCCATCAACAGGAAATGGAGGCCAAAAACACAACAACAAAAAGTTGCTTTAAGTTTTCAATTACCTCCCTTTTAATGTTTTCTTTCCTACTTTTTTGAAGTCCCTTCATAAATAAGCTCATGACTTTTGACACAGTTCCTTAAGCTCCAAATAAAATGCCTCTAAATAAAACAGTAACACAGGTTTGACCTGTCAACAAGTATTCTACGAGTTTTCAGACTCCTCCAAATACCAGAAAAAACAGGATCCCAATTCTAAAAGATATGATGCCGCCAGTTTTAGACATTTATGCTGAAATAATTTAAGGTAAAATTTGAACAATTTAATTAAATTTGAATAATTTAAGGTATCTTTTTCAAATAAAACTATTAAATTATAGAAAAATACACTTATATAAGTTCATATTGACTACAGATGTTTAGCATGGTCAAGTAAAATAGATATATCTTACTAAAAAGTAAACTGCTCGTAAGTATTTAAATTTTAACTTACCGCACCAGAAAGTCTCTGAGCTTCTTTTCTTGCAAGATCTTTACTAAGTAATTTGATGAGGTAGTCTGCACGTGTCTGCAACTGTTTTGCTTGTGGCTTTTTATCAGGATCGTCTGGAAGAATCTGAAAAGGTAATTTATTTTTTCAGGTTGTCTTTAATAAATAACATGAGAAATGTATTGGACAAAAAATGCTTAATCATTTTTCAAAATATAATTCACTGACAAGTTGTAATTCTTAATATTTGAAGACATAAACAACTCAATGCAAAATAAATAAGCCAGAGTTAAAGATTTAATTATCCTGGAAATGAATTCTAAATAAATATACCTCAAAAATCTCTCATTATTTCCTTTCAAAATGAAAACACAAAATGTGAGGTTACAAATTTCTTTGAAATATACAAAACTGCATCCAGTGTTACTAAACATGACATTGTCTTTAAATTCCTTTCCTCTCTCAATAGCTATAATACATACAAAAATTCCTAGAATACAAAGTATTATCCTTCTAGAAGAGAACCCAAAGCATGCATTGTGAAGAAACTTACAGTGGGAATCTAAACTATTTCAATTCTTTTCTTCACAGTAACAAATCACAAAGCACCGATATCTAGAGGTTCCCATTTGTCAGTGAAAAGGTACAAATACAAAAACACAAACAATAAGGAAATTCTAGTGTTTTCCATTTTAGGCAAAGCAGATAATCAAAAATACTAAACACTGATATTTTTAAAAAAATCATAAAAGATTTTAAGAATTCTTTTTTATGCTTACTTGAATAATAAAGTTAATGATGAATAGGAACAAATATACAGTTAGATAGAAGAAGTAAGACCTGGTGTTTGATAGATCAAGGAGGGTGACTATAGTTAACAATAATCTATTATACATTTCAAAATAGCTGGAAGAGAATAATTCAAATATTCCTAGTGTAAAGAAAAGATAAATATTTAAGGTGAAGGATATCTCAATTACCCTGATTTGATCTTTACACAGTATTTGAATGTACCAAATTATCACATGTACCTAAAAATATGTATATCCATTATGTATCAATAAAAAATATTTTTAAAAGGTTAATGATGGAATGAAAGATTTACTCGTAACCTAATAATCTGAAGAAAAATACACCTAATGCCTTAATATTAATAACATGATTTCAGAGGTAAAGCAAAATCTCAGGTATCATTTAAATTCAATTCTTTCAAGAAAAGTAGCTTGTAAAGAAGCCAAAATCACACAACTAGCTAGTACCTTGGTTTCCTGATTGCCAGTTAATTTCCAACATAATTTAAAAGTAAAAATTAGAACAAATTAAATTCAACATTAATGGTTAACAGAATAAAAAATAGATAAGTACCTTGTGTGTTAGACTGAGGTCAGGATCCATTTTAATCATTTCCCAGCTTCCATATCCATATTCATAGATACCAATTAACAAATTGGAATCATCTTCTTTGCCCCAGTCTATATCAAAATGAGCTGCCTTCGTATGACATGGGATAGTATACCTAGCATTAAATTTAATAATTGCTGTCAAGTTTATAAAATGTCTTATTACAAAATTAATTTTGAAAAACATGAGTCATTAGAACTTCAAAATACCGTGCTTTTTAAATTTTTGTTTGAAACCAGCCAATAACACCATAAAAATTTTATATTTATATCGTAATTACTGAGTAACAAAAATTTTACAATGGAAAAAGCAAATAACTCACTGCTTTCTTTCTTCTGGATCTGAAGGAATGGATTTGTGCAAAGGTATTAATTCCTCTTCATGGGCGATGACTAGCTTGGCATTCACTTGTACTCCTGATATTCGGAATGTTGGACCCTTTACTTTTCCAAGTCTACCACCTTAATTTTTTAAAAAAGAGTACAAATAAAGTATAAAATGTAATTCTACAAAACACAAAGCAACATGCACTATCATTTATATTAATTAGTATTCCTTATTTATATTATTAAAGAGGGAATTGCTGGCAAATCTTAAATTTCACTACATATATACTAGTGATTATAATCTAGCATATGTGGATTCACAAAAAGTATTTCATACAACTTCTTTATCAATTGCATAAGATGGATCAATCTATTAATACTGTTAGTCTCTAAATAAGAGTTCTAGCATGATTTTTTTTAGTACATCTGATTATTTTTATTCAGGTAGATGAATAAAAAAATAAACAATGAAATAATTATGTCCCAAACCAATTTTAAACATATATATTTACAGTTTCTTTCTCCAGTCATCTATACTAAAAAAATAGGACAATCAATAATTCCTGATGTTACATCCCAGCCAGAATATACTAGGGGCTCTAAAGGATAGATTCTACTGCCTTCAAAACTATAATTTTGTTCTTCATTTCCTATTACCCAGAATGGCCTTCCTTTGTTTTGTAAAGCATCTTTGATGAATAGGTAGGTAATTTAAGATACAACACGTAACTCAATAAAAGCATATTTTGAAACTCTCATTTACTTCTCTTCAAAACACTCTCATTTTAACATTACCTGTTCGTTCTGTTCCTGAAGAACTATCCTTTAAAGCTTTAATACAACCATTATGTACCAATTCTCCTAGTCGTCTAAGGTCTGTTTCTGACTTATCAACTAATTCAGCATCTCGAGCAATTGCATCTAATCTGTAACAAAATAATACATTTTTCAGGTAAGTATGTTAAATAAAGTGGTGCCATTTAAGATAAACTAAGTTTCACTCTATTTCGAGATCTAAATGTCACTCTACTGTATGCCCTACAATTATAGTTCATGTAAATGGCACAGAACTTGTAAAAACCAGGACAATTTGGCAGGGAAACCATTTATATATTCAAGGATAATAATAAATTGAACCAATTCATTATAGAGCAAATGAAAGTTTATGTATCAACTCTGTAAAAGCTTTTCACAATTGATCAAATTTTTAGAAGTTCAAAAGACAGTTATAAGGCTCTATGATAATGTAAACAAAAAGGATAAAAATCATACAATTTATTACAATACATCAAATGGATACTATGAATAATAATTAATGTTCAAGACATTTTTCATCATCTAAAATAATTATGCAAGGAATTCGCCATATTTTAAGTCATCTCCAAATAAAACAGAAAATTTGTCTATATTTTTAGAGAAAATATAGAATTAATGAATCCTTGCCACTCCATATTTAGACAGTGGGTGGACCATAATATTATTCAAATCACCATCAATTAAGATTAACCAACAACTTTAAAAAATTGTCTTTACAATTTGAATTTTAATACAGTTTGTATAACAAGAGGATATAATTAGGAAAAATTAAGAAAATTTCCCTAGTGAGGGAACACACAACTGGTCAGAAAGCTAGGTTAGCAACTCAGCCCCTCTATGGATAAATCTGCTCTAGCTATTTTATAAGCTGTTGATGAAAAATGAAATAAAGACAGTGAAAAGCGCCTAACGGTCATAAAATGCAATTTAAACATTTATAGGCAACTTCAATTATAGGTAAGAAAATTTTAGAGATTGGAAAGAATTAAGGAGGGTATAAGAATATTTTTAAAAAATCAATCTGATATTTGCTTGCTACAGATTCATTTTGTAAATGCCTGTTAAAAGCCAATTTAACAAAGTAGCTAAAGCTGAATGTTAGTACAAATAAAGCTGACACCATATAACACATTCCATAATTCAATGAGAATCACAAATGTATTTACCTTTCTAGAGGGCCACCAAATTTCTTATAGCTCTTGATAAACCTACCAGAAAATAATTGTTTGGTTTAAATGTGTGCTTCACTATCCATTAAAAAATAAATATACAATGTATACAGAAATAAGAAAATATTTGTTAGTGCAAAAATTAAAGGCATTGTTACTAACAAGAATGAATAAACTATACTATAAACAAAAATATTAAAACATTAAGATATACCAAGACAAGATATAATTTAACACCCAGGATGATGTTTAGGTATCATTATAAATAAAACAATAGAAGCTAAATTTAATTTTAGAAATTACTTTATTATTTTCACAAGGCAAAAAAGAAAAAGAGGTTGAAAGCTACCTCAAGAAGTGCCTCCAGAACAATGATCAATTACATGACACCTCCTCACATTCTAAGTGCTGATAAAAGTTTACTGAATGGCTTTAATGCAGATGTATGGTATTAATTATACCAACAATGAAAAATAATAATTTTACTTTAGAAGAAGGCTACTTAAGTGGTTGATGGATGAGGAAAAGTATCCAGGAAAAGTAGAAGTTGAAATGCTTCTTCAACTAAAGACAGAAAGTCCAATGGTCATAAAAGTACCCTTATAAAAGCTAATAATGTATTTAGTTTTCTGGTAGAAAGAATGAGGAAGAACTTTATCAGTCAGGTCTATGATTTAAAAGAAAAGAGTTACAATGGATTGAAAGAAACAACAAACATGAAATACAAAAATGAACAATGTTTTTGTAAATTTCACATGCAAAAAACTATTACACAAATAAAAGTAAGCTGTTATTCCATTCCCCTTGAAGAAATAGTTATATATAAACATATTTTGAACAGAAGCTATAATTTATCCTGCATGGTCAACATTACCTCACTTCAATTCCTACTTGGACATATCAGAAATGCCTTTAACATGGTTGTTTTCAAAAAAGAAATCACCTCAGTGTTAAGAAACTATAAAAACACAGAATTACCACAAAAAAATTAATAATGTTGGGAGTCATAAATGCAGTGAGAATTTTTAATTAAAAAACCTATTAGATGCCAAACTTGTTTTTTTCAGAGTTATAATGAATACCCAAAACCACAACCACCCAATTCCTACTCAAGTCATATATTTACCTTCTCTAAAAATCCGTATTAATTTTTGAAAATTATGGCATTTTTATACTTTAGGTTCACTCTCTAATAAAACCATGTTGAAGAAAAATGGCCTTATATTGATTGTCTTACCGCCTAATTTCTGCATCACTAAATCCTTTAATATTCTCCCGAGGGATGGTCCGTGGTCTTCCCCGCTTCTTTGGCCTTTTCCTTTCTGAGATCGAATCACTATCGGATCCGGAATATCTCCTACTTCTACTGCGCCTCCCTTCACTTCCATTGAAACTAATCTGGAATTCGAGAACAAAAATTTACCCAGGCTTAGTGTAAAAAAAAGAGCTTTTCTCTTAAGAGCAAGGAAAAACAGTATAAAAGACTGTCAGAATTTTCAAAATGTTATTCTACATATCAAAAATAATTCATAAACAAAATTAAAAAGCAAACAGAAAAATATAGTATGTTAATGAAAAAGGTTTATTAATAGCCTTAATAATTAAAGCACTACTATAAAGCAAGAAGAAAATAACCACTGTCCATTTGCAAAAATGAGAAAAGTTATTAACAAGTAATTCATCAAATGACAAATAAACTGTACTACCTCATTGGTAATTGTTTTAAATGCAAACTAAATGAACAATGACATGCATGTTTAAAAATTTATCAACTTGCCCAACGCAAAATAAGTAATAGCCAATGCTAGTAATGGTACACAAAAATAGACATTCATATCCTTCTGGTCGGTATTTTGACTTCAGGGTAATTTGGCAGTATTACATCAAAAGCCTTAAAAATTATCATTCTATTGCCCCAGCAATATCACGTCTAGGCATTTTTCCAAAGAAGATTAGAAATGTGAAGGAACACTGATAAAATCATTTACATCATAAAAGAAAAATGCAAATAAACTAAATACTCATCAAAAAGACACTAGTTAAATAATCTACACAATGGAATAGTGAGGAGCCATTAAAAATTGTGTTATACAATAATTAACATTCATGATATACTGCAAAGGGAAGAAAACAAGTTCCAAATTAATATGACTCCAATTTAATTTGGCAAATGATATGCACTTAAAAATTTGGAATCACATATACTGCAATATCATTATTACTAGTCCTATCTCTGGGTGGACAGATTGATTACTTGGCCTTTTTTTCTGTTCTCCTTCTTAATATCCATTCATTGCTATCCTAACTAGGCTGATTAGATCTTTGAAATAAAAAATGCCAGTTGAACCCACATAAAAGCCTATCTGTAACATCCATTAGTTTTAACCGGACACATCAAAACATATATTCTCTAAGTTTTTGGAGGTTTTCCAAAGCCTTGGTACATATTCTGAAATCCTGATATGCTGAAGGCTAACTGAAGTCAAGGATGGTATTTACAGCTTATTCTTTCTAATTCTTTCTAACCTCTTCTTAGCCTTTCATAAGATGTAATGTAACTCTGTGCTTCCTCACACTATAAAAGGAAATCATTTTGGAGTTTGTAGAAATAAACACAAACAAGAAATGGCATATATAGTCAGTTTCAGGCAAAAAACATTATGTGGCTCCACTTCTGCCTGTTATGTAGTGAAAAGTGGTTGCTGCCTCTACCCTAACAACAAATCTAGTCTACAAAATCATGCTTTTTCTAACATCAGAGAGCTAAAATCACAGTGCAACCTAAGCAAAATCACAGTGCAATCTAGCCATCTATAAGGAAAGACAGAGGCTTATAAGAAGAGATGGGACCCTGAAGAACAGTGGTTCACCTGGAAGAGCACAGGTGGCAGAAATAAAATACCATACAAGCAGGTAAGAGAAAGTCAGCTAAAATTTTCTTAAAGTTCAACGTAGGCTAAGGAGAGACCATAGGACCCTGGCAGCTGAAGACAGGGCGAGAATGTGCACCCACTCCCAGGTGCTTCTTCATAAACCTCAAGCGTTCATGAAAAAGACTAGAAGCATGGCAGGAGACTGGAGAAAATTTTAATTCATGGTGCAAACCTGGAGAAAACGAACAGTCAACTTTGTGGGATAAGCAGGAAACCTTGCCAGACCCCTTTCACCTGCTGAACTGAAGGTATAAGAGAAGACCTAATGTGGTTGTAGGAAAAGAAAAAATAAAAAACTCAACCCTTGGGGGAACAGCAGCAGGACAGGAACTAGAGTGAGGCAAGTCAGGCTGAAAATATAAAGAGGCACCAAAAAACTCAGTAATCAAGACAGATAATCTTGTAATGCAACATTCTGAAAAATAAAAGTTAATGGAAAAAGAAATCTAATATTAAGGGGTTTTTTTCACTTTCAGCAAAGGATAAAATATAACAAGGCGCAGCACTTTTACTATTATGTTATTTTAAAATTTGGTATTTGTTTTTTGGGCCAAAAAATAAATCTCAAGTAATTTTTGAAAATTCAAATTACACAAAGTATCCTCTTTGAAAGAATTAAACTAGCAATCATTAACAAAGATACTTGGAAAATCTCTCAAATATTTAGCAATTTTAAAACATTTAGAAATTTCTAAATTTAAAAAATTTAGAAATTTTAAGATGTTTAGAGATTTTAAAAAAATCTGTGGGTCAAAGAGGAAGTCACAAGGGAAATTATAAAATATTTTGAAATGAAGGAAAATAAAAACACAATAGATGTGGAAGATGCAGAAAAAGCAGTGTTTGAAGAAAAATTTGTAGCATTAAATGACAATATTAGAAAAAAATCTCAATTCCATATCTAAGCAAAAAAAGAGGAGCATATTAAACCAAAAGCAAGAAAGAAGAAAAAATAAAGAGCAGAATGCCATGAAATTGAAAATGAAAAATTAATGAAACCAAAAGCTGATTCTTTGGGTAGGAGGCTGGTTCTTTGAAAAGATAAATAAAATTGATTAACCTCTATCTAGAATGATCCAAAACAATTTTCAATATTAGGAATAAAAGAGGGGCATCATTAAATATCTGACAGACACTAAAAGGCTTAATAAGGGATATTATGAATAAATTCAACAATTTAGATAAAATGGACAAATTCCTCAAAAGAACAAAACTATCAAACTCACTCAAGAAGAAATAGATATCCTGAATAGTTCTGTATCTATAAAACAAATTGAAGTTAAAAATCTTCCAACAAAGAAAACTCCAGGCCAAGATGGTTTCCCTGACAAATACTCCCATTTAATGAAGAAATAATCCCAACTCTACACAAACTATTTTTAAACACAGAATAGAGGAAGACACATTTTTCAACTCATTTCATAAGATAAACACTATTAGATCAAAGACATTACAAGAAAAACAAACTACGGACCAATACTTCACACAGATAAAAAAAAAAAAGTACAGGGTGAATATTCTTACATTATAGAAACATTTTTTTAATCACAGTTACCTGTTTTGCACAATTTCTCATTCTTGGGAGCATATATATTTCTTCAAGTTCTTTTTGTCTCTCTTCTTCTTCTAATCGTCTTCTCTGATCTTCTGGAATGATTTCCTCCCAATTCTTTGAATTTCTTTCAGGTTCCAACTCAATGTCATCTTCATCCATATTTGAAAAGTTAGCAACCTGATAAATTCCAGAATTTTGATAGAATTACTACTATAAGAAAAATTTATCATTTTTTTTTTTCCTTTTCTAGGGGGAAGGATGTAGCATGCTACAATGACAATAAAACCTAAACTTCCTTAGGATAATGAGTATGACTATGGACAAAAGCCAAAAATGACTGCTAAACAACCTGGATTCCTTTCCTCATTAGGGCAAGGTAGATCAAACCAAATGATTTCTAAGAATCCTCCTCCAGGAATGATTTCTTCTTTTCCCTACTGCTCAACAAAATTATCACCACAATAGATATAGAGGCAGCTAACGGAACAACAACAAAAAGTAATTTATACTATTAATATGCTAAATAACCTTCTGCAGGAACTCCCAGACCAGCCCATCAATAGTCCATCTAGCAAGTGATATAGAACAACTTAAGATCATTTTTATGATCATAAAAACAGGACTTTAAGAGCTGTGACTGAGATATGGAGCTCGCTGAGACCTTTGATAAACGATTTAAGCTCCCTAAGCCCTGGTTTCCTCATCTCTAAAGAAAAGGACAGTAACAGCATACTAACTTTTGTGAGGATTAAATAATATTTAACTCATTTAAGGTACTGTGCAGAGTGTGGTATACAGAAAGCACTCATTAGAGCTAACTACCAATATTAATGCATTAAAACTTGTAGATAACTAAATGACGACAAGAAAACTATGCTTATCCTACATAAGCAATGAAGCAAGAAATACAGTGTTTATTCTATTTGTTGTTTAAATATTAACATGATAGCCTTAAAGCCACCTGTGTATGAGTATCGACTCAATGGTGTAAAAATAACCTACATTTACTCAAGTTATCAATTTTTTCAAATTACCAGTTAGTCGAATTAAAAACAAATAATGTAACTTTATAGGAAAAAGGAGTTAATTAGACCATGCCCAGAATGAGTACCAGTTTCAGAAACCTTCACCTCTCACAAGGATTACTGAAGTTTTCTAACCTATTCCCCTGCTACAGCCTATCTTCCACAAAGTAGCCAGGGTGATTCATTAAAATTATAAAAGTTTTATTCACCTCTGTGTACCTGTGTGTGGTACACTGCAGATGCTCCATATATATTTGTTGAATGAAAAAATGACATGAATTGAATTAATCCTTCAAAATCTCAGTCATAGAAAATGAGCTATTTTTGTCTATATAGACAGAAAATGAACTATTTTTGTCTATTTAGACGAAGCCACTTCTTTAACCTACATAACTGGCACTCAACTTACACCAGGAGGTCAGCTGACTTATGCTGCCTTATGACTCCTTGCAACCCTTCAGCCCTCATCAAACCAGGGATTATGTATAAATATTAACAAATAGTAGCTTACTGCTGATTTTGTCTGACTAATCTGAGCTTATTTATGATAATTCTTAAATTAATCTAATGTTAAAACTATTACAGTAAAAATCAGCTAAAAGCCTTTAGTCATGGAAATCTAAATAAGAGATCACATTTATTACCTTAGTATTTGAAAACATGCTATTTTCCAAGCACTATTCTAGGTGTTAATTAGGAAATAAATAATGACCCTTCCCACATAACTAAAGTAACTAACTTCATAAATGATTTCGTCTTTTTCAAATCAGGTTGCTACTGGTTTGTCTGAACAAGGGAGAAAAGACTTTATACAACATGGCAAATTTTAAGACAAAAATTACTTTGCTGATTATACTTAAAGATTAACAAAACACTAAATAATGATAACTCAAACTCTCTCAATTTTTGTAATTATAAGGAAAAATTACAAAGAAAAAAGAACTCTACCTTGAACTGGGAAAGCAATTCATCTCCTACGGTTAAAGGACCTGGTTCATTTTCATGAGTTTCAGCCCTCTTCAAGATTTCATCTATATCCATTTCCTATAATTAGAAAAAATTAAATATACTTCAATCCTTCCCTCTTATCAAATAGATGACACACATTTTGAGGCAAGGTTTTCATTTTTACCTGGGGCTCTTGTTCTTCTCCTTCAGGTTCCTTAAACAGTTCCTCAGCACCAAACTTTAAAATGGCTGATAACTCTTCTTTATTGAAAGGAGTGGAGCTAAAACAGGAAAAACAAATAAAAATATTTAACATTAACAATTGAAAATATTTACATAGCAATTTTATTAATTATTGACATAGTCACCTTTACAACAATTATATGAAAAAGTTAGATGAGTGAACTATTAGTATACTTATTTTAAAACTAAGGAACTTGAAGCATAAGAAGTTAAAGAGATTTCCCTTAAAATTACAAATCTATAGTGGTGAAACCAGGTACTGAATGTATGTCTTCTGACTGGAAACCAGATCAATGTCTTCAAAAATATGAAAATTACAACTCTAAATATACTATTTCAATGATCTACTTATAGTGATGTAACATTTCAGAAAAATGAGTTTAGGATGACTCAAAAAATTTTTCATAATAAAGTAACCACCTTGATGGGGCAGAACCTGTGTGTAGCACTGTCTTCCCAGTTGTATCCATTCTTTGAATCACAAGATGATCTAAAACCATCTTCTTTTTGGCCCTTTCAAGAATATCTTCTTCAACCGAACCCTTTGTAACTAGACGATAAATATTCACCTGTAAAAATATGCATGAGTTAACAAATTGCAGTAAAAAGGATTTGTTTTGCTGACCTGAAGTGCCCAAACATTGGTACATAGATGGAAGTTCATCCCACATGAAGTTTTCACTAGTTAAAAACAAAATGAAAATAAAAATATATATAACAATATTTTTAAAGCTCAAGTTTTTCAATTTAAGAATCTATTTTGAGAGTATGTCCTTCCTTTTTATATTTTGGTTAGGAGATTTGCTTATTTTGTTTTTGCCAGATCCCTCGGTTATGATACTGCTTCATCACTCCATATAATGCAAAATTCTATGAACCACTCCCCACGTTAAGAAGCTCTGCCATAAAACAAAGCTTTCCAAAATTGAAAAGAACTGATGTGCATTGTATCTTCCTTATTTCTCTAGGTTAGAGGTTCCATATGAAACAGTACCACCATTTAGGGGTATTCTGTTACAACTGTGCCAGACAGTTACATAGAAACTATAAAATGGGACTGGCTTTTTTTTTTTTTTTTTAGGTACAGAGAGAATCTTGTAAGCACATGTGGACAAAATGTAAGCTAACATAAAGGCATCATTGTGTTATTCAAACACTTTCGAAAGTTGAAATAAGCAAAAAAGACAGTTTAAAGTTTATATTGAATGAAAAACATTACATTCTATAGTTACAAAGAGAATATACGATCAAAACAGAGTACATGGTCCTAATTAGGCATAGTTATCTGAATTCAATTTTGTCAGACTCTCTAGGTGATTTTGGTGAACTGAGTTCCTTAGTACCCTAACTGTTAAACAGCAGTGACTATATTCCAGCAATCTTCCAATGATATTGGGTTTATACTCTAAAGGATTTTTAAATCACTTCTGAACACTAATCATGAAAAAATACAAAGATTCCAAAACAGTGAAATAACAGAAATTAAAAATACCTGTTTTTTTTGCCCAATTCTATGAGCTCTAGCCTGTGCCTGAAGATCATTCTGTGGATTCCAATCAGAATCAAATATAACAACAGTGTCGGCAGAGGCTAAATTAATCCCTAGACCTCCAGCTCTTGTGGAAAGCAAAAAGCAGAAATCCTGTAAGGAATTGTCAATATGCAAAATTTTAATTCTTTTAACTGTGAATAATCAAAATAAAAATAATTTTACAATTGATTTTCTGAATTTAAAGAGTATTTCAGTAGTTAAACTGAAAGGCAATTTTTAAGCCTATTATATAAACCTCTAAGCCAGACCACTCAGTAAGATTCCAAAATACAAATATACATGGTAATAACAAACACCAAATTTAATATAGTGTTTACTTTTGGTGAAACAGAAAAGGAATGAAATAGGAAAGAAATGAGGCTTCAACAACATTTGTAAATTTTATTTCTTTAAGAAATAAAAGGCACACACAAAAAGAATTCTAAATGAAAGTGGGCTAATTTATTTTGAAGCAAATTAACTGTCCATGCTGCAACAGTATTGATATGAGTAAAATTCTTCAATTTTAACATAAAATACTGACTTAAAAACCTCATTTGATGATCAAAACTGGCTAGCACAAATAAGACTCATTTTAAAAATTAAACTACAGATATGATTATTAAAAATATAATGTCTAATATAATAAGGACTAAAGCAAAATTATTTACAATTTTAAAAGCATTCATACCTCTGATCCCTCAGCATTAAAATGATCTAGAGCTTGTTTCCTCAGTTCCCCTTTTATTGATCCATCTAATCTCTAGAATAAAACACATTAAAATACTGCATATAACAGAATCAAAATGTTAAAAAAGCAATTAAAATCAATTACAAAACTAAGTATGAAAGCATGGCATGTCCTTTGCGAAGACTATATGAGTGGAAGGTCCTTATTAGGCAAGAAAACGATGTCCAGGCATTCTGTCTCCAGACTGTGCTCCTAATCACTAAGACTGCTTTCCAGAAGAGTAAGCACAGAATAGACTGTCATACTATTCTGCCTGAGAACCAATGTAAGAGATATGTTAACAAGCATACATCTGTTTACAAACACCTGAAACAAGTTTCATGACATGATGTACTGTGTTACACTCTTAGATTTTATAATCTATTTCACTTTCATAATGTTGGTACAACCCATTAAACTGATTCTCAGATCCATTAAGAGGTTATAACCCATAGTTAAAAAAAAAAAAACAGTGATTAAGTACAGTGTGGTTACTGGAACAGCATTAGTGTCACCTAAAAATGTAGACATGAAAATTACTAAGCCTCACTTCAGACCTACTGAATAAGAAACCTTGGGGGAGGGATTCGGCAAAAGCCCTCCAGTTAATTCCAATGCATGCTAAAGTTTGAAAATTACTGATGTGAAGCACCATGGGCTCTAGTCAAAACAGCCTGCATATGAATATCTTATTCATTGATTTGGTTCTTCTCCATGAACTTTTTCTCCATGTCAGTTTACCTCTCAGTAAAATGAACATAATAGTTCCTCCGTCACAGACTACAGCGGGCTCAGTGAGAGAACATAGGAAAGCACTTAGCACAGTACCTGACATATATTAAGTGCTTATTAAACACTCGCTATTTTCATTTTAATTATAAATGGCAATTATTTTATAATTATTAACAGGTTATAGACTAGAAATAGCATGCCTACTATGATCCATGCATTTATCTGATGGATTAAACTAATATTTTGCGACGCTATCTGTCAACCTTTGCTTTGTTACTATATAAATTTTAACTCTAAAAGTAGAAATATGAGAAAACATTTTAAATACTTTATTCTAAGTGATTTTATATTAAGTGAAATGGTCTAAACTATCACACAAAGTAGAAACAAAGATGTCTAAAGTTGAAAAAAAATTAAGACAGTGTTGTTTCTTTTCCACTAAAATAAAAATTATAATTAGTAAAAATTTTAAGAATAGTGGTATATCATTTATTGTGGCATGCTCTAAACCAAAATGAAATTTTAAATGATGCTGTCTGGAAAGTGATCTAGGAACAAGAAAGGATTAGGGGCAGGGAACTACTGATTATGAGCACTTCTGCACTATTCTCTTGTTTGACCATATACACCAAATAATTCGTTTTAAAACAAACCAACACAGGGCTGGGGGGAGGATAAGGAATGGAAGGATGGAGGGGGATAGTTAAAGGGCATAAGTTTCTTTCTGAAGTTATGAAAATTTACTATGTGATGACTACACATATCTGTAAACATAATAAAAACCAATGAATTATACACTTTAAAGTGGGTGAATTGTATGGTACAGGAATTATATCTCAATAAAGGTATTTATAAAGTCCTCAACTAATGGTAGTCTTCTACTTTTCCCCCTAAATGACTATATATTTCTCAATCACGTTCATACATCACCAAACATCAGTCCTTCATATCACTTACCAGAATTGTGATGTTATATTTATTTGTAATTACCTGCTAATGTCTATCTCCCACACCAGATTGTAAGCTCCAACAAAGCAGTGATTATGTGTGTTGAGTCTCATTGTTATACTTTTACTCCTATTTTACTACTTGCATTAAATATACACCATTTACTAGCTGTATATATTAAATGTCTGCTATGTTACTGGCACTGTTCATAAAATTGCTGTAAGGATTAAATAAAGTATTAGACGTAAAATACTGAAGCTAGCACCTGACTCTAAACAGTCAATGTTAGCTTCAGTTATATTGTATTGAACACACTTCAATACAAATTTTGAACAGATGGAAGAATATAAACCTACTTTGGTCTTTGCTTTCTTTCCTAAAGTACCTAGCTTTATTTAGCAAACTATGCATCAGATAAACTATGAGCACACCAATCATCTGAATCCTGGCAGTATTTACAAGGACTGCTTGATGTTTTCCTTCTTCAGACTAATTTCTAATACATAAGGCTTCCCTTTTACATCTGTCCAATCATGAAAACTCTGCCTTAGTCCAGTTTTTAAAATATAAAGCAAAGAGAAAAAAATTAAAATAAAAAAATTAGAGAAAAGAAAGAAAAATTGCTTTGTTCCTAAATGTAAAGTCAAGAAGAACAAAGAGAATGACAAACATAATTTTTTAAAGCAGACATATTTCTTTAAAGGAAAACTATTATAAAAATCTATACTTCATTTACAAAATAATTTCAAAGGTAATTCCGTAAAATGTGCTCAGGAATTAGATGAAATTTAAAACAACAAATATGATGAAATGCTTACTTGAAAGGGAAACTGACGATATTTCAAATATTCTGCAAGTATATCTAACATCCGCACCATTTGAGAAAAAATAAGCACTCGATTGCCTCGTTCTCTTAGGCGAATTAACAGCTTGTCGAGAAGAATCAATTTTCCGCTACTACGAATTAAGTGCTAAGAAAATAAATTAAAACTGTTATGTCAAAAGAAGCAAATGACAGAAATTTTTCTTAACTCTTCAGTTGTTTTAATTATTTTAAATTGAGATTTTAAACTTTCCTAATGTTAGAAAACTATTTCAGTTTTCGAAATTTTCTATGACCTTTACCATTTTGCTCTATGATTTTAGCTAAAACTTTTCTTGCCATTTAACACCTAGGTTTTTATCATATTTTCAAGGGGAAAAATGTACTGTTTCACTTTGTTAATTATACTTACTACACAAAAGTATTTCTCCAAAATTTTAGCTAAAAAACAAATACACTGGAAGAAGCAACTAAGCAATCAAGAGGTTTAAAATGAATAATAAGCAAATGCATTCTATTGTATTACATATTAGTCATTGATTCTAGCCTTTCAATGCACTATACTATAGCTGGACTGCAGCGGTAAATTCACACTTCTGAATTGTCCTTCAGAAGTACTGGGAAGGAGAAGATCTAGGCCAAAATGTCCTTCTTTAGACTACCATTTGCCAAATCACAAATTTAGCATAATCACAATTAATGAATTCTAATTATGAATATATTATGGGATTTTTGCTGGATAAATTACTACAGCCCATGGTTTGAGAGATCTAGTTTTAGAAAACTGATCAGAATAATTAGATAAATTAAATTTTAGAAGCTTTTTTTACAAAGACTAAAAAATAATCAGGACCATTATTTAAAAGCACCATTAACTAAGAGAATTTCTAACCAATATATAAAAAGCATTGTACCATTTTCACTTATAACTGAAATAAATTTTTCTAGAATTTTACTTTACCACAAAGTAACAATTTAAAATTTCTTACTTGTAAGGCCTCCTGTTTATTATAGAATTCATTATTATCTGGTGGTTTAATGAGGTAGCAATGGTTACAACATTTCTTTAGCTCCATCATAATGTTCAAAAAGCCTGAGGTACTGCCCTTGGAACCTTTGCTGAGGGCTTTGTAATTCCTAGTTAAAATCCATCTTTAAAAAAAAGAAATCATAAAAATGATGTTTAGTAGAACAAACAATTACCAGGATGAATTCTAAAACCATTTTTAAAAACCCTAGTACCAAAGCAAAACTGTACCATTACAAAATTCACAATCGGATATACAATGGACTCAACCCTCTTTCATAAGACTTATGAGAACACATAACTTGTTACCTGAACCATTAAAAATACACAGTAAAGGCTTAATGTAACATAGTGAGTATAAGGTATTAATACTTTTCTCCCCAAACCAGCTAAAAAGATGGTCCGTTGTATTATGTGCCTTAACCTTACAAATTTCACTGCATTGGACAGTTAATGAAATTAGATCTTTTGTATAGATCTCAAAGAAATCTCATGACGATACCCAGTTGCAGTCACACTTTCTTCTCTAAATTGCAATTACACAAGACAAGCTACTTATACAAAAAATTTTGGTGTTATTTTACTACTCCCAACTACTTATTACATTTCCTCTCACTATGACCTACTTTCTCTTCTACCACCTATTTTATTTTTATTTTTTTCCTTTTTCTAAGTTTAGTCTTCAAAAGGACTTGAAAGTTCTGACTATCTAGTACACACATTCTTTCATTACCATTCATTATCACTTGTTATTCAATATTTCACTGGAATAAAAAGTAAAATGCAACCCATGGATAATGCTAAATGTCATGAGAGGTAATTTATTTTTCCTTATCCAGAAAAAAATTTCTTTTGAATTACTCTAGAGGTGATACTCTAACACCTTTTACATAAATTTATGGCAGTATTTTATTACCTTACTTACCAAAAAGTACCTTGAAGACTAAGTTCAACATCCATGATACATGACTAGCATTAAGAGAATTATAGGTGACTATGTCTCCTTTCCACTTTTCTCAACTTTTCCAAATTTTAACAAATAAAAAGTATTACTATTTTTTAAAGGAATCTCGTACCAGAATTAGAATATCATTTTGCACTACAAAGTATATTCTTGCCATAAATTAAAACCTGAATCTAAACAAGCATCTAGATCTACCTACCAATACATAGGAAATACAGGGGATAGTCTTAAAACTATTCCAGAAATGTACTATGCAAAAAATAGACTGTGGAAAAATTCTACAGAATAATTTTCCTCATCAAATAAATTGTAAGAAAAAAGACAAAAAGAGGAACCTATAGATAAAAGACTTAAAGCGGCAAATCAATTGCCATATGAACCTTACTTCAATCCTGATTCAAGCAAACTTTAAATAAAAGTCTGAGACAACAGAGAAAATTTCTAACGCTTATACTGATCACTGGTATCAAGAAATCACTGTTAAAATTTTAAAGTGGAATTCCTAGGTTTGGAATGTGAAAAAAATACAAAATTTTAAAGTGGAATACTAGTATAAAATCAGTTATTAGAGATAACACAGAAAAATATTTATGGGTGGAACAATTATCTCTCTGATTTGTCTCAAAAGAATAGGGAGTGAGAGAAATGGGGATGCCTAGAGATGAAACAAGACTGGCTATGACTTAAAAATGAAGATGAGTAATGGGTACACAGGAATTCATTATATTATCCTATTTTTGTGTATGTCTTGAAATTTTCCATAATAAAAACCTAAAAATTAAGCAATATATATATATTTTTAAATGTATGGTGCCTAAAGATTTTACCATAAAATATTAATGTTCCTGAGACTCCAAGTACACATAGCAATATATCTCATTTTATGCAATTAAATGTTGAAACAGATATCAGAACAGATTTTCATTTTTGAAAAATGTTACTGTATAGAGCTTGACACAGAAAATTTACACAAGCTATGATTTGTCAGTATTTTTCAAAAAGCAAAGGACCCAAACCTTTGTTCTAAGTTTCCTTCTCTGGCCTCTACCTTCATCTGTCAATTATCATAGTTACATAATACCTTTGTATGAGAAATCCTAATACATAAAAGAAACTCTCTATAAGGTAACAGTATAATATCTAAAACAGCAATTAATGATGTATTAGAAGATGAATTATGATTTTGGATATGCCATTAAATCTCCCTTTGCCCCACTATGCCATACAATAAAACTATTCGAAGATTCAAGAGTTGTTACTGTTCTAAGACACTATTTGTGGAGAAAGTAGAGGTGCCATGATGAGGACAAGGACAGGGAAGGTATTCAGAATTAAATGTTCAGAACATGTGCTCTGTATACAGCTTACTTGTAATATTGTTTCTGTAAAGCACTCATTTCCATTCTTAAAATCTGCTCAACCTTGGCAGGAAGAGATTTTTCCACATCTTTCTTAACTCGGCGTAACAAAAACGGCTCAAGCTCCTTGTGGAGGCTTGCATAACCATATTCTCTCCCTTTGCCATGTTCTTCTTCAAAATCTTCCCAGGAAGAAAACCTTTAAAATTTAAGAAAGTGGAACAATCACTGAAAGAGTCAAATTGCATATGAGATTTTTCAGGGTAGCCATATGTAAACAAAATACTATTAAACAAAAAATACTATACATTTTTAGTGAGAGAAAATTAGCTGAAATTAATCACTTCTAAAAATGTCCCTCCCAAGAAGTCCACTGTGTATGCGTGTACAGAGACAGTTAAATATAAGTAGTTGTTTTGTAAGTTTTGATTCTCCCTAAGTTAAATGTATATGAAGTATTTTCAGGCACAACAGTAATTATCACTAAAATATTTCTCAAAAAATGTACTTTTAAAGTTCTGGATCTATTGAAAAATAACACATACGTGGCTTTGGGCAAGTTATTTAACCTTATCTAGGCTAGTTTTCCTTATTTAGAAAATGAGATTACCAGTACCCCACTGTTATTGTTAGTATAAAAAACTGATATTGTTTTAGTTTTTCAAACAGGTATATTTTGAACATGTGCAAAATCAACTGTTGTAATTTATTACACATGGCTTAAGTTTATGTACAAAATTGATGCCAGGCATGGTGGGTAGTGCCTGTGATCCCAGCTACTCAGCAAGGTGAGGCAGGAGGATCGCTTAAGCCCAGGAGTTTGAGTAAGCTATGATTATACCACTGTACTCTAGTCTGGGCAAGAGAGCAAGACTTCATTTCTGTATTAAAAAAAAAAAAAAAAGTTCACAAAATTAAAAAATTCAAATACTATTACAAACACTACCTGACCCCATTTCCTTTTTTCCTTCTTAATAATTTATAATCAAAGGTTTAGGGCAATAAAGCTTATTACTGATCTTATTACCTGCATTAATTACTTTCCCACTATCATCATATAAAACTATGATTAAAATTATATATTAAAATTGTCTTACTTTTCTGGCATTATGAAATGTAGCAAAGACCAGAGTTCTTTGAGGGAGTTTTGTAGAGGAGTTCCAGTGATAAGGAGACGGTGATTGGATTTAAAATCTATTAGGGTCTTATACAGAAGAGAGTCATCATTCTTTAATCGGTGTGCTTCATCAACACCTATAAATGCCCAATTCAGACCTCCAAGGAATGCCTTAAAATGAATAGAAAAGCAGTTAATATTTTGAGAGAAAAATGGAATTCAAATTTAGCCTTCCCATTTAATCTGAACTCAAATTATTAAAATGAGGCAAATTAAAATTAAAAATAAACTTTTATCTAATTTGCAAATAAGTTATTTAAAGATTTATTGGAATCTTTAAATCAAGTAACTAAATGAATTCCTTCTATGATTTATTTAACCATTAGGGTATAATATCAAGCCAAAGTCTTTACTAGCTTTAAGTTAATAATAAAGGGGAAAAACCAACAGAACCATTTAAAAATTTTATAAAAGGTTCTTAGCCTAAGTTCAGTAGAGGTCTCTATTAATGTCAGTGTGGAGAAACTATGACACAAATTTTGAACAGTGTCTTATTCCAAGCGTAGGTATAATTCACTGCATGACTTTTATGAACTGTAGATCTCTAACACATAAACTTCGGTCTCCTTCCTTAAGATGGGCCTCATTCTGCTACTTAATAGCTGTGTGACCTTAGGCAAGTTCATTAAAGTCTTTGAGACTTTCTTGAGACTGACTTACTTTCTTTTCAATAAAGTACAAAAAGTAAATATCTTACAAAATAGATGGGAGAATTAAATGAGGCAGTAGCTATAAAACATTTAAAATAGTACTTCACTGATTCACTAAGTGGTAGCTTAACCCTATTCGGTATCTTCCGCCTCTTTACAAATCAATAGATACCATACAAACTGGTTTCATTTAAGTCAAGAGTTGGCAAGTTTTTTCCGTAAAGCTGTGGTTTGTGGTTCCCATCCCCAATACCCCCACCCCATGCCCACCGCCACCTTGGACCAGTGGCCTGTTAGGAACCAGGCTGCAAAGCAGGAGGTGAGCAGCAGCAGATGAGACGCCTTCATCTGTATTTACAGCTGCTCCTCATGGCTCACATCACCACATAAGCTCCACCTCCTCTCAGATAAGTGGTGGCTCTCATGTAAGAGTGCCAACCCTACTATAAACTGTGCATGCTGAGGGATCCAGGTTGCGCACTCCTTATGAGAATCTAATGCCTGATGATCTGAGGTGGAGGTGAGGCAATGATGCTAGCTCTGGGGAGTGGCTGCAAATACAGATTATCATGAGCACAAAGGTTTGACTGCATAATAAATGTAATGCGCTTGAATCATCACAAAACCATTCCCTGGCCCGTGGAAAAATTGTCTGTCATGAAACTGGTTCCTGGTGCCAAAAATGTTGGGGACCGCTGCTGTAAAAGGCCAGGTGATAAATACTTTAGACTTTGCAGACCAACATGGTTTTACTTAAACAATTTTATTTAATTTTAAATAAAATTAAAATCCATTCAAAATATACAATATGGTCTCTCTTACCATACACTTTGTAACACACCTTTGTAATCCTTTAAACCCTTTCAAAATGTAAAAGCCATTCTTATTCTTAGCTCAAGGGCCGTAAAAAAATAAGCCCACAGGCTGTAGGTTTTTGACCCATAATTTAAGTTGTCCTCTCATTCTGTTCACAACATATGATAAAGGAAAAACTGATAAACAAAAAGACACAGGTAATACATGCCTTATCCTTCAATAAAATTTCATAAGTTGTTAACAATATATTAAATTTTAATCGTTTGGTCTGGGGATGCATCCATTCATGAGTTCTTATCTAAAAAGAAATTTGAAAGACATTTTAAGACAAACATTAGGCAAAGTATACTTTATCTTAAATATCTAAAATAAAATTAAAATCCATTCAAAATATACAAATAACTATGCATGTTTATGTAATAGTTGATTATTCATTATACAGTCCAATACACTATGTTTGATCTTATCATAAATAGAATGTAAATACCAAGCACATCAAAACCTTCTGTTAAAAAAATGAAGTAAATACAATTTTAATATGCATCTTTCACTAAAAGTTCATTTAACAAATCAAGTGATTAATTCATTTCATAATATAACATTTATGGATGAAATATGATGTCTTGGGTTTGCTTCACAATGACTAAGAGGATAGAGTAGTGTGCACAGTTACAGACAAAATGAAAACTGGCAATAAGTTAAAATTGTAAAACAGGAGATGGGAACATCACGGTTTATTGTACTCCTCCTTCTGTCTGTTTTCACATATATTTGAAATTTTCCATTAAAAAGTTAGAAAAAAATATGAATACTAAACCAAAACTGATTTTTATTATAGCCCATTAAACATATATTTGGTACTTGTTTGTGGCAAGTTCTGTGTCAGAAACTAAGACTATAAAGACAGAAGAAAAATACTCATCCTCAAAGACAAGTATGTCTTGATTTCTAAATTTGTTGGTAAACAACTTACCATGTTTCTGCTGTTAATGTCACCTAAATAAACCACAGCATTCATTTGAGAAGCCCATGTTTGAATCTCCCTTTGCCAGGAAGTGAGAGTAGAGAGTGGTACTACTAATAGAAAAGGTCCATATAATTGATGTTCATGAAACAAATAGTTCAGAAATGAGATCGTCTGAATTGTTTTTCCAAGGCCCATTTCATCAGCAAGTATGCAACTATTTCCCCTACAAAGTTAAAAAAAAAAATGCATGCAACAGAAGATTCAAATATACAAAGAAACCTTTTTTATATCACACACATTTAAATGAAGTTAGATAAAATTAATCCAATAGGTATTATATAGAATACCATTTTTATTAGCTACAAATAATAAATGTAAAGGCATCTGGCTAAAGACTTAGTCACTAGTAGTATAAGAAAAGTAAAAGGAGTTTATCATTTTAGGCCAAAAGAGGTTTAAATATTAATAGTATTATATTCAGTCAATTATGAAGCTGAGTATGCAGTTCATCTACATATATTAAATAAGTAAAAGGTATATAGGAAGAACGTGGGTAAAAACCACAGCTAAAATGCAACCTAGAGAGTCACATATAGTCTCAAGAGTAGAGTGGGGCCACAGGAGAGAGGAAAAAAATTTAGAGGACTAAATGGGTATTAGAAATAACTATAAAATACAAGAAATATTCCAGGAAGAGTGGAGATGGGAATGTACACACATTGTAATTTTTAAGTTGAATAGAAACATATTTAAGAACTACAACAAACAAGTTAAACTCAAACTCCACTGAATTTTCTTTCTAGTATATAGTAAGTATTGTTTATATAAACTAGGAAATACAAAGATCAGGATATAAAATGCCAAAGGGTCTAATCCTTTATGTTAATGAAAATCTTTTCTGAATCCTGTATTTGTAAAATTCTTACTGTCTCAAATTAAATAGATGATTCAAAATATACTTACTTGCACCAAGAATGAGCAAGCCAATTTAAACCATTTAGTTGATAATCTCTTAATTCTAAACCCTCATGTCCTCCAATATAGGATGGTTGCTTCTTCAAGGCCACAAATCTTGGCCTTTGTTTTAATACCTTTAGTAGAAATAAATGTTAATATGTAGAATTATTAAACATAAAAATTATACTAGACAATGAAAATCTCAGTGTTCACTATAAATTTTGAAATTTCATCTAAAATCATCAAGCTCAGAGATTCCATGATTTAAAATACCTCTGAGGATTTAGTCAAAGAACACTGTTTTCTACTACTCTAACAAGAATGCACAGTGAAATATTATGCCTTCTTTTTTTAAACCAAAATGACACTGAAAATTAAGTTCCTAACAAAGTACGTGGGTCTCACTCATTTCACAAGCAAAGGCCATGTTAAATTTGTTCATAACCATTATTGCTCCATCCCCAAGCTAGAAATAAACCATAAAGTTGGCAGCTTCCCATTCAATTTTTGATTTCTAAATTACCATTATGAAGAATTTAACTCAATCTTGTGATAAGGAAAGATAGGGTCTGTGTAATACAGAGACCCTAAAACTATCATAATAATTTTAGATAAACTATGAAGATTTTGAAAGTATTGTACATGGTAGTCATGGATACTTTCTTGTGGCTATGTCCCTCTTCTCCTTTCCTGCCTTCAAAGAAAGTATCTGCTACCTTTTAAACTAAGGATATCTCTGGTTTCCAAGGAATTTTCCCTACTTGGTCTCCTCAACCCACTCCTTACAACTATCCACCATTACCACCACTTTCTGACATCTTTACCGTCTTTGTGACATAGTTCCACTCGCCAAGGATAAAAGACAATGCCACCTTTAAGATCAAATAGTAATTACAGGAAACTCACACTTCCTACAAGACCTATCAACCAAGTATTCTGCCTTAGTCTATTTAAAATCAGGATCTAATTATCTTATTCAGGTTTGTAATATTTATTATGCATAGACACACTTTTAATTAAAAATGTCAAACAATACTCACTTTGCAATCTTTAAAAGGAGTGGTTTTTGATTGGTTCCTGCTAAAATACTCATCAATGCACGCTTGAAACTTCTTGGAAATGAGAGCTCCATCTTCCCAGCTACATTCTGAGTACGGAAGGCCCTGCCATTTGCAATAATAATCAGGATAACCAGCCGCTGACTTTTGATTGGAATGAGCTGTGAGATAAACCAGGCATTTATTTATTTTTACATTTAATCTCAGAGACATAATTCTTAGTAAAAACTACACAAATAAAAATTATCATCTAGTTTACTCTACTCTAGTTTAGTAAGAGGAAGCAACAGAATTTGATGTGTAAGCAGTAAATTTATGACTTTTTTCAGATGATTTCAAGTATAAAAAGATAAAAGTTTAATGAGAATCAATTATTACTAACCAATTATACGTTCCACTATTTGATATTGTTTATGTAGATCATCTGTAAGTTCTTGCTGGCAATTATAATATTCCACATCTTCTGGAGAAGCATTTTTCAACCTGAAAAATTATTAATCCAGGAATACACTTCAAATTCTCCCATAAATAACCCATCCCCCTAAACACTGTCTATAGCACAAAATCTCTCATTTTGCCCTTTCCATGTGTGCCAAGTTTGAACAATGAGGAAATTGAAGCAGAAATAAAGCATCATTAATTTTTAACTTTAAAATGTATAACATAATGTATAAGATACATTCAATGTGACTGTTATCAAGAAGAGGTTTAGATATAGCTACCCCTAAGAATTTTACCTTGAGATGGAAAACATTCATCCCTCAGTATCTGCTGGGGATTGGTTCCAGGATCCCTTGCAGATACCAAAATCCATGGAGGCTCATGGCATAGTATTTGCATTTAACCTATCCTTGGATATGCTTTAAATCATCTCCAGATATACTTCTAATATCTAATATCTAATATGATATAAATGCTATTAGTTGATATACTGTACTGCTTTTTAATTTGTATTATTTTTCACTGTTCCCCCCCAATTATTTTCAATTAGTAGTTGGTTGAATCCAAGGATGCAGAAACAGCGGATACAGAAGACCAACTATACTATAAAGTCTATAAATAGTTATTTTAGGCTATCACTTAATTCTTGATTGTGTATTCATTATTAACAAAAAAGCTTAGTAATCTTTGAACTATAAAAATATAGTATCGTATAAAGCATATTTACCATCTTTTTGTTTCCTGATCTTTTTTCTTATAATTATCCAATTTTTTCATTCCTCTAACATTCTGCTGCTTAAGGGTTTCTTCAGTTTCCCAAGTGTTGTGAATATGTGACCATCCTTTCCATTTAATTAAATACTGGACCTCTCCTGGTTCCTTGTTTTTTTCGAACCCTGCATTTGGGTCACCATCTGCTTCAACTGCATAGATGGTTGTAGTAGCACCAGTAGCTGAAAACAAAAGCATAAGACCTTCCATGTAATTCTGTTGGAAGATTATTTTCTTTTAACCCAAAATTTTAAGAATATAAATACAAAAACATATAATCTCTTAAATAAGTAAAGTATCTGGCATTACAGAGACTTATGGAAAATTATATTACACATAGATAAAAGAAACTCAGAATTTTAAAGTTAAAGAATTCTCTCATTTACTTCGCTCAGTTTTAAAATTAGAAACAAAAAAAAGGTCAAAAGACAGAGGTACACATGAGATTGCAGTTAAAAGTGAAAATCTATAACTGGGAAACTGATAACTGGAAATTAAAATAATAAAAAGTTACCTTGAAAAACTACATGCCAAGATACCTAAAAATAATGTACATATTGAAGATGAAAAGAAAAAAATTTCAAAAACCCAGTTTGTGAAATTGGAAGTACCTAAAAAGCAACTATTAGGTCATTAAATATGAAATGTCCAATTTCGAATCAAAGTGTAGTTTATCATATCTCAAACAAGAAGCAGTACAATTAAGCAAAGTATGCACCTAAACTATCGACACAGTTTTACCATCTTAATGGAAGCTTATTTATGCCAGCAGTGAAGAAGCCTAGAAAGTGAGCAGCGATGAAATCATGAAAGGTGTTTTCTGTAGCTTATTGAGAATTGAGTATTTTTCCTTACAGGAAGTGACCCAAAGCCTGGAAGAAGTGGTAGTCAGTTGGTACAAGGTCTGGTGAATAAGGAGAATGACAGAGAGTTTCTAAGTCCAGCCTCTGTAGTTTGAGCAGCATTGTTTGTGTGATGTAGTCAAGCGTTGTCTTGCAAGAAGATTGGCCTGTCTCTACTGACCAATCTCGGCTGCAAGCATCCTCATCATTTTGTCCAATTGGTTGCAGTACATGCTGTAATCAACTGACCAGGTTTCATGACGCTGTAGTGGATAATACCAGCGCTGAACCACCGGACACACATCATTAGCTTTTTTTTGGTTTTGTACTATGTTTCAGCACTTCATCTTTATCCAACCATTGTGCTGAATGCTTGCGATTGTCAAAAAGAATTGATTTTTCATCACATGCAATGATATGGTGTAGAAATGGTTTGTCTTCATGTCGTGACAGCAAAGAAAGGCAAGCTTCAAGATGATTTCTCTTCTGATGCTTGTTTAATTCATGCGGAACCCCTCTATCCAGCTTCTTCACCTTGCCTATTTGTTTCAAATGGTCCAATATTGTTAGAATATTAACGTCAAACCTTGCCGCTAATTCATGCGTAGGTTGAGATAGGTTCACTTTCACTACAGCTTTCAGCTCATCGTTATCTACCTTGGTCTCAGGTTGGCCATGTGGCTCATTTTCAAGATTAAAATCATCAGAACAGAACTTCTCAAACCAGGTACTAAGTGTTCATTAGCCACATCCTCCCCCAACACTTAATTGATATTTTGAGCTCTCTCTGCTGCACTAGTTCCACAGGGGAACTCATATTGGAAAATAACACGAGTTTCTGATTTACCTAGTTTCACAAAAATTGCTCTAAAAAATTTTTGAAAGATAATCATAAGCCAAATGTGCATTTGAAAGACTGAGGATGTACCTTCACAATAAAAAAAAAACACGAAGTGGCAAAGTAAAATGTCAGAGATATCAACTATCAAACATGGCACTTAAGGAAATCGGACATTTCATACTTAAAACATTAACTGCCATTAAGTTGTATTTAATTCAGGCTAGTTTTGAGCCCTGGGCCTCGTAAAGCATATGCAACTCACACATCTCTTTACTTTGAGCTGAGTGAACTATTTTTCAAATTGCATATAACTCATGCACAGAAAATAATAAAAAATAACAAATTTTACATTAAATTACAAAGGATCATTTTGTTTTTCAAGTTTTTGTTCTATTTTCATAATAAAACACTATGGCCCCAAGGAAAAAAATTTTTGTTTCTAGCATGCAGTCAATCTGTTACTAACCTAATATTTAGGTATAACAACAGTAAAATCCAATACACAAGTCAGAAATTTTCTAACTATCCACAACATATGACAGGAAGCAGGTGGGTATCTTCTGAAAAGAACATACTCAAGCTAAGCAAAGTCTATTTTTATAAGATGTAAGTAAAATAGAATAAAATCCACCTTCTTAGTTTTCAAAACTGAAAAATCTTCAAGAAATACTTTATTTACTCTTGTAAATATTATTTAAATAACAATGAATTTTTTTTTTTAAATACCTCCTTTTCTCCCAATCCTACAATCCATAAACCTTTCTATTGTTTCAAATTCCTCTTCCTCAGGTTGAGGAACGTCCTCTCCACAGACTTCCAGTAGGTCATCAGAATCTGTTTTCATTTCTTCATCTTCCTTATAGCTAATATTGACAGTTGCTTGGCGACGAGAACTTCTTTTATCATTATCATAATCCTCTTCATCATCATCATCCTCAGATGAATCAATCTGTCTCTTTTTTTGTCCAAGAATCTTCTTTCCATTTTTTGACTTAGATCTAGGGGGAAGGACAGGGAGAAAAAAAAAGCATTTTACAGAAACACATTTAGCATAAAACAAGATTTGACAAACTATATACAAAAGAATTAATACCTTCCATAATTAACAATTTTCACCATCAAACTGATACCATAACATACTCACCTATTTTGAGGTTTTCTGCTTTTAACTTTGTTTTTTGGCTCATAATCAGATTCCGTTTCATCACAACTGCTTTTATCTCGTTCTTCTTCAGATTCTGAATCCGAACCAGACTGAGATGGAGATCCTGACCCAGACATTTGCCAATCTTCACTGTAGATAAAATTTATAAAGTACTTTTATTTATATTTACACAGCAAATTTTGTCCCTAGTAAAATACAAAGATGATCAAATCTATATACTGTTGTTTTTCCTCATGCTAAAAAATATTTAGTGCCTGTCGAGTAAGAGAAACACTGGAAAATATTATTCGTAGATTTTTCTCATAACTCAGAGTTTAGTTATTCCTCATTTAGCTATACTTCAGTGAACAGCAAATAAATACTTTTTTCTCATTATGGATGAAAACGTATTATGCTAAATTAATGAGTCACAGGGTTTAATTCTGAATATCATATATAATTATTATATTTGCCCTCTCAAAGATTCTAATCCCTTCCATTTTCATTTTCTAGAGGCTAATTTTTTAAAAACAAGTCTTAAACTAATTTTTAAAATAGCACATTTTCATTAAAATACAGTATAGAAAATATTAAAAAAAAAGGTATCAATAGTACCATAGCAACCAACATTCAACGATTACTACTTTAGTTAGTCTATTTCGTTCCAATCAATAAAGAAAAATACTGGATATACATGTTAATGTTTTGCTATCATATAAAGTTCAAACGAAGGATACACACCGAATTCTTATATACGTTACATCCTATTTTAGCTATTGCTTCTGCTCCATTGCTCTGAATCACATCAATTATGACTACATTGAAGGTTATACAAACAAACACATATGATAATATCTATTCATGATAAAAACAGTATTAAATAGAAGCAAATTCTCTACATTGTGAGATCTTTTTAGGGCTTGCACATTGGAAGTAGCAATAGGCAGGACATATGAAAAAGGTTTCCATTTTACATTTTTATAGTGTAAGTTAAAATTTTTACATTCTTTCTTTTTTTGGCCATGTAAAGGACTTTACAAAATTTTTATATTCAAGCAAGTCAATGTCATTCCAAATAACTCTTATTGTTTTAAAAAATATTATTTGCTTGCACCCATACTAAGTTTAGAAATTATCAACTCAGTGGAGGAGTTAAATAGCTGAGGAGACAATAGTTTATAACATAATAACTTTGCATTTAAAAATTAGAGAACAGATCCAAGGAAATTAATAAGAATGCAGCAGAGCGATAGAAGATTAAAAACATGATACAGTAAGATTCATGGAGGATAAACTAGATGACCCAATATATATCTATTAATAGGAATATCAGAAAGATTTACATAATAAGAAAGATAAAATGGCTGGGAGCAGTGGCTCACGCCTGTAATCTTAGCACTGTGGGAGACCGAGGCAGGAGGATGGCTTGAGGGTCAAGAGTTTGAGACCAGCCTGAGCAAGAGCAAGATTAGCAAAAAACAGAAAAAATTAGCTGGGCATGGTGGTGCATGCCTGTAGTTCCGGCTACTCAGGAGGCTGAGGCAGGAGGATCACTGGAGATCAGGGGTTTGAGGCTATAATGAGCTATATGATGATGTCACTGCACTCTAGTCTGGGCAATAGAGTGAGATTCTGTCTGAAAAGAAAAGAAGAGAAAAGAGGAAAGAGAAAAGAGAAGAGAAGAAAAGAAAAGGAAAAAGAAAAGAAAAGAGAAAGAAAAAGAAGAGAGGAAAGAAGGAAAGAAAGAAAAAATATCTGAAGATAAAATGACTACATTTTCAGAATAAAAGATAGACTAATAAAAGATATGAATCTTCACATTAAAGATGCATAAATCTTGTGGGAAAAATATATAACGAATCCAAATTAGACATAAAGTGAATGTGCAGAATACCAAGGACAAATAGAAAAATAAGAGCTAAGACAATGAAATAATGTTTCTAAAGAATGAAAGGGAAAAAATATAAACCAATTAAATGCACATGAATTGAGAATTTGAAATAATCTTAATACTTTCTGAGTGAAGACCTTTAAGAAATTATAGTGGTTTCTAATTGAATGCTATAGATGAAGTAAATTTCATATTCAGTAGTAAGAGCTATTAACACAAACAAGCAGAATCACTCCAAAATCAGTCCCAATACCCCTGTTTCCCAAGTTACTATGATCTTCTGATATTACGACTAAGTATACCTTTAAAGTTTAAAAATATAAAGGAGAGAGGGGTTATGGGAGATAAAGTGGCATAACCTCAGGTGGTCACAGAAAAATAAATGTTAAAGATTAAAGGCTTAGCCTAGCATGGTGGCTCATGCCTATAATCCCAGCACTTTGGGAGGCTGAGGCAGGAGGATTGCTTGAGCCCAGGAGTTCAAGACCAGCCTGGGCAACACAGCAAGACCCCGTCTTCACAAAAAGTCTTTAAAAAATTAGCTAGGAATGGTGGTATGAGGCTACAGTCCTAGCTACTCAGGAGGCTGAGGCGGGGGGATCGCTCGAGTCCAGGAGTTTGAGGTTGCAGTGAGCTATGATTACACTACTGCGTTCCAGCCTGGGTTAAAGAGAGAGTTCCTGTCTTTAAAAAAAAAAAAAAAAAAAAAAGAAAGAAAAAGAAAAAAAATTAAAGGTTTAAATCAATTTATAAAATGTCATGAACCAAGAATTTACAAGGCTACTTTTGGGAACAATTTTCATAAAGGAAGAAATCCAAAATCATCAGAATTATGCTGATAAGAAGTCAGTTGAACAAAATGACGTACTCTTTATGCTTTTTCCTTTTGACCTCACTTGATGTATCATCAGAATCTTCACTGCTAGAGGAATCCTGTAGGAAAAAATAAAGTCAGTATCATCCACTAATAGTTAGAATTTAATCATATTATTGAATTTTTACTTGCTGTACGATTTAACATTCGCCTTGTGAATAACAGTCCCTATAAAGCCTTTTATACAGTTTTATTTATATCATTAATTAGCTTAAAGTAATGAATAATATTTTTATCGCAAATTAAGATAGTGAAAATAGGTAGATTATCACAATGTCTGCACTTTGTATAAAACCTCAAAATCTACCATCTCTGGAGACTATTATTATTGCCTAATATGGCCGCAACAAGAAATCCTAGCTGGTAGTACGCCAAATTTTGAATTGGTTTTTTTCTTCACCGTTAGTTTTTGAAAACAATTTTTCCTGAATGTTTTTTTGCAAACACATATGTGTGCTTACACACAGAGAGGAACTATTAATAAATTATTAGTCACAGTCTAATCTATTCTTTTTAAAATATTATGCTAAAAATTCTATTATTAATATTCTATGCAAATACAATTATAAATATGATTTAATGGTATATTCCTTCATTCAAATATGTGTGTGTACATATACATACTTGGTATATGTCATATTGAACTACTTCCTTGGATCTCATATTTAGTTTATTTCCAGTTTTGCTGTGATGAGCAAATGTGCATAAATTTCCCACTACTTATTTTGGATTAATCCCTAGAAGTGGAATTAGATAATGAAATATCTACATTAAGATTATTGATAAGTATATTTAAATATAAGTATTTCCTATTTATTCTTTCAAAACACTTGTTTTCATACTTTGAATAGTTTCATAAAAACTAGTTAAATGATTAGACATCATGTTTACTTTTAAAATAATAGCACATAATGGAAGCTTACCTCTTCTGATCCACTATTAGATGAAGCTTGACGTTGCTGCTGTTGCTGCTGTTGCTGCTTCTTGAGCATTGCAGATCTCTGAACGGCGAGAATACTAGGACTAGATTTCCAAAACTATAATAGAAATACGAACCAGTGAATGACAAAGTATTGAGAAAACTGGAGGAAAAAGATTAATTTATTGAAAAATTGTACTAGCATTTTCACTGCCTCAAAATAATAAATTATTTTCCCTACTCACATTATGTACAGTATCATTGTAATATAATTAAAATAAAATGCTGAGTTTTCGTTGTATATAAAAAATGTATGATGTGTTAATTTTCACAGACAGATGGTATCAACCAATACCCTCTTGGCGTTCAGTGCATTATTTTCACAAACAAAGTGATAATATGCTATACTAGTGCTACCCATAGTGTGGTTACCTATTTTATTAGTGTGAGGTGAAGAGGCAGAGTCAGAATATAAATTTAACTATGTCACTAGCACATTGTTTTAGTTCAGCTGACTTTTTTTACAGCAAGATTTTCTCCATGAAAGAATAAGCATTGATTTATATTCTGGTTGAAGTATCTTATCTCATTATGGACTGGTAGTCTGAATAACACTGTATACTTCCATGAAATATAATAGACAAATTTTAGTATATATTGGAGTAGCTTATTTCAAACACAACAACCCTTAACCTATTCTACCAATTATCTTTGAGGAATCTGAGTTCTACTAAATCCTCCTGCTTTTGGCAATAAAGTATCTCCCTTGAAGATCTTGAATGTAGAGATCATATACTATAAGGTTAACAAGTAGACCTTATGAAGACTTTAATTTTTATCTGAGACAATGAATATTTATTAAACTCAATTTCTGCCTAACAGACCAAAAAGACTTTACTTGTGTATTTTATACGTGCTGTTTTATACTTACAGACTACATCTCTGCCAAGTCAATTAGTCCACAGACATACAGACACGGGTTTGAGAATGACCAAAAGTAAATTTTAATGTCTAAAATGTTTTTTTCTAAAAGCTAGATTAAGAATAGTATAAAACCAATCCTTTAAATTTTCCCCAAGTAATACAAAGAAATCTACCTTTCATTGGCTATTTATTACCTCAGCTCCATCAACTTTCGGTGGTTTTGCTTGAACTTTGTTTTCTCGGGAAGTGTCTGACTCAGACTCTGACTGACTGCCTGATTCAGATCCAGAGTCAGAGTCACTGCTACCTGACTGGCTACTGCTTCCATCACTACTGCTTCCAGAACTCGAACCAGATCCAGAGCCTGAAGGTGACCCAGAATCGTCATCCGACTGGCTACAATGTGAAAATAAGAAGATTTCAAACAAAATTCATCAGGAATTTAATCTTTCATAAATGTCATCAAAAATCCCCAAATCATTAAATTTTATTTCATATTTCAACTCTCTGTGGCCAAATGGAAAAATTAATTTAATCTATAGTAACAAGACATATTTGATAGATTTAGTACATTTCTAGCTAAAATATAAGCACTAAGATTAATAAGCAAAATCTACCCATGTACAGCATCCTGGGCTAGAATTTGGGAAAACGAGAGGTTTAAGCCATGGTACCTACCTTTACAAGGCTATTTAACTCTAGTAATTATAAAGCAGGAATTGTGTCAAGATTAAATGTGTTAAAAATTCTTACAGGAACAGGTAGAAATTTACTTGTAGTTTCTGCATGTTTTCAAGATCTTATCTTTGTTCTCTCATACTAGGAGAATATAATTTATTATAATTGGGCTATGATAAAATGTAATTTACTTTTAAAAAGTTGGTAATACTGCTTCTGTGAGAAAAATCACTTAAATTCCTTAAGGTTCTGTAATAATAAATCTTAAAATAGTAACAAATTCTCATAATATTTCCTAACAGCTATATATTTACATGTGAAAGCAATTAACAGTTGAGGAACTATACTTTTTTTTCATTTCTAATTCTTAGTCCAAAGTAGCCTAGAAATGGTCTGGACTAAACAGTTGATTTTATAAATTATTATTCCCCAAGGTCATTTGTTTACATGGTGTTTACATTTGAGTTGTTGAAAACTAGGGCATTAAATTTCTGGTACATATGGTACAGTCAGTTTTTGATGTAATTTCATCTGGCTTTATGAGAAACCACAGGTAATACAGTTTATGTATGTACAGGAAAACAGAAGGTTCCTGTCCTCTCTGTAATTTTCAAAAATGCCACCAGATGGAGGTATTACTCTAAGAAAATAGAATGCAAACTTAACAGTAATTTTTTTTCCAAAGCAAGGACTTAAAAGTTTCTGCATGGAAACAGAGAAATAAAAGTTTTACAGACAGACTTTTGATTTCACAAGATACATAGATGCTTAAAGCATTAATAAAGGCTGGGTATGAAGACTCATGCCCATAATCCTAGCATCTGGGAAGCCAAGGCAGAAGAATTGCTAGAGGTTGGGAGTTGGAGACCAGCCTGAGCAAGAGTGAGACCCTATCCCTACAAAAACCAGAAATATTAGCTAGGCATGGTGGTGGGTGCCTGTAGTCCCAGCTACTCAGGAGGCTGAGGCAAGAGAATTGCTTGAACTCAGGAGTTTGAGACTGCAGTGAGCTATGATGATGCCAAATGCATTCTAGCCAGGGCAACTGAGCGAGACTCTGCCCTAAAAAAAAATTATAATAATACAGTATGAACAAGCATACCCATGTTTTTAAAATCTAATGGAACATAGAAGAAACTTGAGAACATTATGTTAAGTGAAATAAGCCAAGCACAGAAAGACAAATCTCATATGCTCTCCCTTATATGTGGGAGCTAAATGTTAAAAACAACTGAGCTCATGGAGGCAGAGAATAGAATGATGGCTACCAGAGGCTGGGAAGTGCAGTGGGGAGGTTGAGGGAGATACAGTGGCAATAGCTAACAGGTGCAAAAATATAGTTAGTTAGATAGAATGAACAATATTTGACAGCATAACAAAGTGACTATAATCAATAAGTTAGGGTACACTTTAAAATAACTAAAAGAATGGAATTGGAATGTTCCTAATACAAAAATGTTAAATGCCTGAAGTGGTGGATACCGCAATTACCCTGATTTCCTTAATTCACATTGTATGTCTGTATGAAAACATCACATGTATGTACCCTAAAGATATAACTATTATGTATTCATAACTAAAAATAAAATTACAAAGTAAAACAAAAAAAACTCATGAAATGTTTTTCTTCACAGAAACAGTAAGCAAAAATTTGCTTCTTAAAGGGTTACACTATTAAGATCACTTTCACCACTTCTGAGATCCAAAAACAGCACTGCATTTTTTTAAAACCATACGTTACTTGAAGCCTTTGAGAGAAATTTTAGCAAGGATTATTAGAGAAGATGTTTTTCCTGACATACAATTTTATTTTTTCTTTAACTCACTAGGGTAAAAGAAATCTTCCATTTCAATAAACCTTACTGAAAACTATTATGTTAGGCACTGGGGAGACTGAGATAAGGTCCTCACCATTAAAAGAACATATAACCTTGAGACAATCATGTAAACTGATAAATATTCTGTGCTGTATTTAAGACAATGGATCAAGGTGTGTGGAGAGCACTGAAGATACAATTGAGTTTGATGATACAGTAGTCAGGGAACGTTTAGAAGAAAGTGCTGTTAAACTAATTTTGCAGAAAAGAAGAGTTAGCAGGAGAATCTCTTTAACTGCTTATAAGCTTCTTGAGGGTACTGTTCATTTTTTCCAGCATAATACCTTACATAAATGGGTGTTCAATAAATACTTAAAAAGTAGATGGATCAATAATTAAATTTGGGAGCTGTCATGGGCCTATATTCTTAATTATATATTTTCGCTAGTCATTTCAGATGCATAGCTAGTAAGAACTGCTTTTCAACAAAACAAAATTCTTAAGTGAATACAGAAATCTTTTCTTTCATGTTCTTTAGGCAGAAGCAGTTCTAGCTGGAGATGAAAGCAACAGCCTGAGGCTAGGCTACTCTAATAGTATAGGTTTATTATTAGAATGTCATTACGTTGGGTATTAGAAGCATTTATTTTATGGAGTTCTTCTTTAGAATTAAGAATATGCAAAGAGTAAAGAATATCTTATTTGCTGCTATAGAATGATCTCCAGGATATAGTTAAGAGAAAAAAAAAACAAGATATAAAACAATGTTTACAGTATGTTTCCTTTGGATAAGAAAGGGAAATATTTATACATACTCGTTTATACTTTTTAAAAAGCAACAATGGCTACTGCAGCATAACAAAATTAGCAAAAAAAAAAAATAGAAAAAGGAAAGAAAAAAAGCAACAATGGCAACATAAACTAACAACTAATTTAAAAATAGTTACCTATAGATGGAGGGAAGAGAGTACAAACAACAGGGATTGGAAAAGAATCTTCAGTTTGGAATTATATAAATGTTTTGCAAAACTTTCTTACAAAGAAAATTCAAAAAACTGAAAGAAAAATATAAAGCTAGAAAAAAAACAAAACCATATTTAGACATAAAACTCTGAGCTGAAGTAGGTAAAATGTCTCTCCCTAATAAAGTAATTTTACTTCAGCCAACTGCTGCAAATGTCCTTTCTAAAATAAAAAGCTGATCATGGTCTAATTTTCTTTTGTAAGTCTTTGGTTTTTCTAAAATAAAGTTCAAACACTTATGAGGCTTTCAGAAATTTGTCTCTGCCTAATTCTCCAGCCTATTGGCAGCCAGTTTCCCACTTAGACATCTAGTTCAAGCTATGGTAAACTACATGTAATTCTTTGAAAGCCAGTTCTCTTCACTTCCTGCTGTTATACCATTCCTTCTCTTCTCTTTCCACTGTAATTCCTGACTATCACTTCATGGCTAGTACTCCAAATCTCTTCTGGCTCCATCTCAACCCAACATTAAATTAAGTATCCTTCCTCAGCATTCCCAAAAGTTCCTGTACACCTCACTATCTTGGCTGTGAGCATATGATGTAATAATCACTAGTGTTTTGTTTTGGTTTTTGGCATCCTAAGACCACATATTCCTTGAGTGCTAGGATTTTGACCTATTGCTCTTTGTATGTTGAGCACTAAATGAAACCAAATGAAGAACTCAGTATGTTTCATGGGTAGATGGATGACTAAGCAAATCAAAAACACATACAAGCATATATTCTTATATAAAACTCACCAATTACTATTTGGTTATAAAAAAATTTCTGAGCCCCGACTAACATTTTAGGTAATAACCCATACTACTTATCTTTTATATAAAATATCTGTACAGCACTTAAAAATTATCCTTAGTAAGTATATTATTAGGTCATTAAGTGTGAAATGTCTGATTTCCTCAAGTGCCAAGTACACTTGATATCTTGACATTTTCACTTTGGCATTTTTTGTTTTATTTTATTGTGACAGCACATCCTCAGTCTTTAGAATGCATGGTTTTTGGCTTGTGATTACCTTTCAAATTATTTTTAGAGCAATTTTTGTGAAACCATAGATAAGTCAAAAATTCCTGTAATTTTTGAAAACGAGTTCCCTCGTGGAGGCAATGATGCGTAGACAGCTCAAAATATCAATGAAGTGTTTGGGAAGGATGTGGCTTATGAACTCACAGTATATGTCAATGGTTTGAGAAGTTCTGTTCTTGTGATTAATCTTGAAAATGAGCCGCATGGCCGATCTGAGACCAAGGTAGACAATGATGAGCTGAAAGCTGTAATGGAAGTGAATCCATCTCAACCTATGTGTGAATTAGCAGCAAGGTTGGACGTTAGTATTCCAACAATATTGGATCATTTGAAACAAATGGGCAAGGTAAAGAAGCTGGATAGATGGGTACCGCAGGAATTAAATAAGCATCAGAAGAGAAATCATTTCAAAGCTTGTCTTTCTTTGCTGTCACAACATGAAGGCAAACCATTTCTATACCATATTTTTATGTGTGATGAAAAATGGATTCTTTTTGACAATCACAAGCATTCAGCGCAATGGCTGGATAAAGATGGAAGTGCCAAAACAGAGTTGAAAACCAAATATTCATCCAAAAACACTAATGGTGTCTATCTGGTGGTCCAGCACTGGTATTATCCACTATAGCTTCACGAAACCTGATCAATCGATTACAGTGAATGTCTACTGCAATCAATTGGACAAAATGATGAGGATGTTCGTGATTAATCAGCTGAGACTCGTCAGAAACAGGCCAATCCTTTTCCTAAAAAATGCCCGACCACGTGTTGAACAATGTTGCTCAAACTACAGACACTGGACTTGGAAACTCTCTGTCAGCCACTATATTCACCAGACCTTGCACCAGCTGACTACCACTTCCTCCAAGCTTTGGATCACTTCTTTCAAGGAAAAATATTCAATTATTAACAAGCTGCAGAAAATACCTTTCACTATTTTATTACCACTTGCTCTCCAGGCTACTTTGCTGCTGTCAAAACACGCTACCGTTAAGATGGCAAAACTGTGTCAACAGTTTAGGCACATACTGTGATTAATTGTACCGCCTCTTGTTTGAGATATAATAAACCTACACTTTTGATACAAAATTGGACATTTCATATTTAATGACCTAATAAACCTCGCTAGCAAAATAGTAATAAAGTGGTAGGTAGATTATTAAAAACACTAAATTCTTTTCCTCAGTTAGTTTACAAAAGAAAAACCACCATGTTTATCTGTACTATGATAAAATTATATTGTTTTCTTAGGGTAAATTAAGTAGAAATATCACATTTAAAATGTAAAACAGCAATTCAAATTGAAGTTTCTTTTCAAGCTTATATTTATATACAATTTCCAAATACAAACTACAGAGCAATATAATGAATTACCATATATTATCTAGTTCCACTATTATCAACTCATACCAATGCTATTTCAAATAAAACACATTATTTGTAAACGTCCGCGATATAAGTATACCTTAAAAGATCACTTATTTCTTTAACATTAAAATATTATTATAATATTAACATTAAATTAAGTATATTAAATAATATTAAATATCCACTCCAGGCTACTCCGTTGGTTTTATGTTTCTGTTTTTTTCCAATGATTGAACAGAAATCCAAACAAGATTCACACATTATATTTGATTTCATGTATTTTTTATATCTTTTACTAACCTGAAAGTTTCCCTTCCTTTTTTTCTTGCATCCTATTTTGTGGAAGACATTAGGTAGTTTTTCCTGCAGTCTTTCTCGCCTTCTAGATTTTGCTAACTGTACCCCTGTGGTATCTTTTAACATACTTTTCTGTCCCTTGTAATTCTTGTAAACTGGCTGCTACATATAGAGGCTCAACTGGATTTAAGTTCAGTTATTCTTGAAAGCATTGAAAGAAAACTTTGTAAGTGGTGTCATGGACTTCTACCAGAAGGCACTTGATGTTTGGTTGTCTCTTTCTGTGTGAAGTTAAGTATGCTCTGTGGATTAAGGTACTGTCAAGCCTTATCTATCCATTATAAAGTTCCCCATCAGCTCATACTTAATATTTTTAGTAGCCACTGATGAGCATATGGCTTTATCTATTATCTAACTACAGGCGGTAAAATGGTGATATTTTATCATTCTTCATTTACCCAATATATCATTTCTTCATTATTAGGTGATTAGGTGGAATACTTCTATAAAAAGAAACTTTCCCTCATCATATTTAACTTGGAGGTACAGTTCATAAATAAAAGGCATTTTCGTTTTTCTTATTTACCAGTTTTCAAAATGAATTCAATCACTAGCATCCATCAAAGGAGACCAATAATTTTTTTCAGTCATGATGAACTCATGGATTTGAATTTATTTGATGAATTTTAATCTACTGTCAACATCCTTGTCAATTTCCAAATTTTAGCCAACAGGAAACCCTTTATCAGTTCCTAAGTCCTTTTGACAAGATCTCGAGTAGTCTTTGATAACTACTTGTCTTTCTGGTATGACAAGATGCACCAGGCCAGGGCCGGGTGCAGTGGCTCATGCCTGTAATTCTAGCACTCTGGGAGGCCAAGGCGAGAGGATTGCTTGAGCTCTTGAGTTTCCAGACCAGCCTGAGCAAGAGCAAGACCCCATCTCTACTAAAAGTAGAAAAAATTAGCCAATCAAATAAAAATAGAAACAAAAAATTAGCAGACGTGGTGGCTCGCACCTGTAGTCCCAGCTACTTGGGAGGCTGAGGCAGAAGGATCACTTGAGCCCAGGAGTTTGAGGTTGCTGTGAGCTAGGCTGGCACTATGGCACTCACTGGAGCCTGGATAACAAAGCGAGACTCTGTCTCAAAAAAAAAAAAAAAGATGCACCAGGCTCATCTTGTATATTTCTTGTCTCAGGCTATAATTCAGCCATTTCATCAAAAAGCCCTACTTCTATTTAAATTAGAAATTAATTTGCAATCTGTGTACTAGGTAAACCTATCACTAGTGGACTGGTCACTGTTTTAAGAGTTTTTAATGGAATGTGCTAGGATATGTGTATTTTTAGAGAAAATACATTAAGAATTTATACTAGGCCGGGCGTAGTGGCTCACGCCTGTAATTCTAGCACTCTGGGAGGCTGAGGCGGGTGGATCATTTGAGCTCAGGAGTTCGAGACCAGCCTGAACAAGAGCGACACCCCATCTCTACTAAAAATAGAAAGAAATTAGCTGGACAACTAAAAACATACAGAAAAAATTAGCCAAGCATGGTGGCACATGGTGGCCACATGGTGGCCTCCCAGAGTGCTAGGATTACAGGCGTGAGCCACCGTGCCTGGCCTTAATTTATTTTTTGTAGAGACAGGTGTCTTGTTATGTTGCTCAGACTGGTCTCAAACTCCTGGCCTGTAGTTCCAGCTATTCGGGAGGCTGTGGCAGAAGGATCGCTTAAGCCCAGGAGTTAGAGGTTGCTGTGAGCTAGCCTGATGCCATGGCACTCTAGACGGGGCAACAGAATCTTACTCTGTCTCAAAAAAAAAAAAAAAAGAACTTATACTAATATTTGAAATTCAAATTCAAAAATTGCTAGTGTTTTTACTTCTTTGATTTTATTTTGCCTTTTTTTTTTGAGACAGGGTCTTATTCTATTGCCTGGGCTACAGTGCAGTTGTGTCATCATAGCTCACTACAACCTCAAACTCAGGGCTCGAGCTTGTCTCCCGAATAGCTGGAACTACAGGTGCACGTCACCATGCCTGGCTAATTTCTTTTTTTTTTTTTTTTGAGACAGAGTCTCACTTTGTTGCCCCGGCTAGAGTGAGTGCCGTGGCGTCAGCCTAGCTCACAGCAACCTCACACTCCTGGGCTCAAGCAATCCTACTGTCTCAGCCTCCTGAGTAGCTGGGACTACAGGCATGCGCCATCATGCCTGGCTGATTTTCTTTTTTCTATATATTTTTAGCTGTCCAATTAATTTCTTTCTATTTTTGGTAGAGACGGGGTCTCGCTCTTGCTCAGGCTGGTCTCGAACTCCTGAGCTCAAACAATCCGCCCGCCTTGGTCTCCCAGAGAGCTAGGATTACAGGCGTGAGCCACCGTGCCCGGCCAATATGATGTTTTTTAAAGACAAAGTTCCTTGGGTTATCTTGAAGCTCACACAACGTCGAAACTCAACGGTAGCTACAGCACTTTCTTAGATTTAGGACACAGACCAACAGAATGTGTTTTCAGGGAGGAACACTTATCGCCGGCGTTGTTCAGAATTCTGGCCGACAGGATGACAAAGAGCAGCCGATTTGGGGCTGGCGAGTGTTTTAACATTCTCCATAGACAGTGCACGCTCTATTGCCTGCCCTGGGTGGTGACGCGGAACCGTCAGTTCCTGCCACCCTGCTCTTGCACGCCTTTGACGAGAGGTCTGCTTTTCTTTCATAAAGTGGCGGAGGGGTGAGTCTTGTCACAGGCGGGGGGGGCGCTAGCCAGCACGAGCCCTCGCCCCTCTCCTACATGGCTCCTGTCTCCACCCTGTTCCTGTCTCCGCTGCTGCCTGGACTGGCCATGTTGCCATGTGGCCCAGACGGTGAGGCTGAGGGCCCCCCGCGGGCTGGCAGAACTGGAGGAGCCCCGGCCCCTGAGCGCTCCATGGGGAGCATCCCGGTCTCTAGACTATGTGAGAGCAAAGTAAGATCTCATCTTTTGTGCGGTTTCTGACATTCCCAAGGGTCAGGGAAGGTCCTGACATTTAAGCTGAAATCTAAAGGAGGAATAGGTGTTTTCTGAGTAAGAAGAAGGAAAAGAATTTCAGGGAGTGGGAGGCTTGGGCAGGAAAGCCACGAGCCAGGAGACGGCATGGTGGGTCTGCGGGATGGAAAGGACTCAGAGTTCCAGGCGGTCTCGGGCGGGAACCCAGAGGGATCTCCCTGTGTAAATGATCGATCTGTGCTCATTGGAATGACCTAGCATCCCGTGTGGGAGCTCTAGGGTGGAAGGAGGTTCTCAGAGACCAAACCAAGAAATCCAGGGCCTTGCCCTTGTGGGTTGCCCTTGGCAACTTCTGTCCGTAAAGTCCTGTTTACCACCTCTGACTCACGGTCACCTGTGGTTCCTATGGTTCCCATCGCATAAATCCCTCCGTAGAGGGTGGGGTCTGAGGGTAGGGCCGTCCTCTCCCTTTTCTGGCTCGCAACACAGCACGGCTTCCCGGCCTGCGGCAGGGCTGATGGAGGGGGAGAGTGTCTTTGTGTGTGGAGTCTCAGGTATGGGTTCCTTGGGAGGGGATGAGAGAGAGGTGGAGTCGAGGAGCTGAGTGGAGTTCAGGGACAGAGGTCTGCAGTCAGGACTAGGGGTGTACGTGGTGGATGGGGGGACTGTGCAGCTCCGCGCTGATCAGAAGGCCCACTCCCCCCTACATAGTTACGGAAGGAGCCAGGGGATGGAGGCAGAGGCAGAGAAACTCCAGCACAAAAGAGTTAGTGCAAGATTTAGGAGACCTGACCACTTTCTTCACCCGGGACAAGCACAGGTTGTTCCCCAAAGCAGTGGAAGGTTGATAAATGCATACCTGGAAGGAACAGATTGCCTGATAACTGGAGACATACATAAAGGAACCCAAAGAAAGGGAAGCCAAAGGGACAGATGGACTTTTGAAAGGTTACCTCGTTTCATAGGTTTGCACAAAGTCCTATAGGTTACAAAGCATTTGTGCATCCATTTTCCCATCTGCTTTTCACAGAAGCCCTGTGAAGAAGCCAGGGCAAGAAACACCAATCCATTCTAAAAAGGGGAAACTATGCCTTATAGAAATCGCTGAACATACATCTCTGTTCAAAAACATGACTAGAATCTAGACCTCATGGCTCCAAGTTCAGTGCTCTTTCTACTAAATCAGTGATTCTTTTCTTTCTGCAGAAAAATGGGCAAGAAAAAAAAAAAAGAGAGAAAAAATTAAAAAAAAAATCAGTGTTTCTCAAACTTTGGCATCCATGGACAATTTGTGTCTAGAATATACAAAGCGCCAACATTTTTGGTTAACTGTAAAAATCGTCACAAAGTTTTAAATAATGTGTTAAAACATTAAAATATAATAATGGCTATTTTAAATCAGTAAGAAGGATATTATTTGTAGTCTTCACTAGGTTATTTATAATTAGCTTGATGTCAGATAGTTCGTACCATAGCTCAGGTCCCATATTCAGGGTTTTTTTTTTTGCTATTTCCACTAAATAGGGAAAATTTAATCTTTACTTACAAGACTCTGGGAATGGCATCGTGCACTTTGTGGCTGTCAAACAGTCCTGGATAAATGGATGAAACTTGAACTCAGACTGTGGAGAACATTCTCGGGAAGATGGTTTGCCAAACTTTGAGGACCTAAGTCTGCAAGCAAATTCCACTCAAAAGCTGGAAGATTGGCGGTACCAACCTGGGAAGTGGTGGCAAATGGATTCCTTATCCAACCTGTCGCTTCATCAGAAAGTACCTTTTTCTGTCTAATGTAGATTTTCAAAGTGTTTTTTTTCTTTATGGTGGTAAAATATATACAACATGAAGTTTACCTTTTTATCAAAATGATTTTAAAATATATCCAATAATATGTTCTTGATTTCTGTCACCAAAAAAACCAAATGTTGAGAAATATTAAAACTTTGATGAGGTAACTGTGCCAGAGTTCTAACCTTAAGAAATCCCTCCAGTGTGTGTGTGTTCTCGATAAAAAAGAAAGAAAGAAATCCTGATATTTTATCCCCACCATTACGATTGTGAAAATTCGGTCCTAAGTGATAGGTTCTAATGTAGCACTAAGATACACCACTTAAACCATTTGCAATTAGACAGACGCTCTTTATTAGCATGGTCAATGTCATGAAATGACACCTTGCATTTCAAAAAACTCATGTGATGGAAAGAAAGAAGTAAAATTATCTCTCTTTGCAAACAACATAATCTTATATACAGAAAACCCTAAAGAATCTACAAAAAATGATTAGAGCTAGTAAGTTCAGCAAAGTTGCCGACTACAAGATCAATATACAGAAATCAGTTGTATTTTTATATACTAGTTATGAACAATCTGAAAATGAAATTAAGAAAATAGTTCCATTTAGAATAGTATGAAAAAGAATAAAATACCTAGGAATAAATTTAACCAAAAAATGCAAGACTTGTGCACTGAAAAATATTGTTAAAAAGAAATTAAAGAAGGTCCAAGCAAAATCAAAGGATATTCTATGTTTATTGACTGAAAAACTTAATATTGTTAAGATAATGATACCAAATTGATCTACAGAATCAATGCAATCCCAGTCAAAACTGCTTTCTCACCATCCCTGCTCCCCAAAATGAACAAGCTAATCCTAAAATTCGCATAGAATTGCAAGGGACCCAGAATAACCAAAACAATCTTGAAAAAGAACACTTCCTGCTTTTCAAAAGTCACTACAAAGCTATTATAATCAAGACAGCACGTACATAGACGTACAGACCAATGGAATAAACTTGACAGTCCAGAAATCAACCTGTACCTCTATGGTCAACTGACTTCCGACAATGTTGTCCAAACCATTCAGTGGGGGAAACAATAGTCTTTTCAACAACTGATGCTGGGACTAGATATCCATATGTAAAAGAATGAATTTGGACCCTTATCTCATACCATATACAAAACTTAAAATAGATCAAAGACCTAAATGTAAGAGCTAAAAAAAAAAAAAGGATAATAAACTCATGAAAAGATGATGGACATCATTAGTTATTGGGGAAATGCAAATCAAAACCACAGGGGGATGTCACTTCACATCTACCAGGACAGCACATAGTAGTAATGAACAGGAAAGCAAGTGTTGGTACGAATGCAAAAAAATCGAAACCCTCTGACACCGGTGGTGGGAATGTAAAATGGTTCAACCGCAGGGGAAAACAGTTTGGCAGTTCCTCAAAGGTTAATGTAGAATCACCATATGACCCAGCAGTTCTACTTGTTGGTATACACCTGAGAGAACTGAAAGTTTTTGTTCACACAAAATCTTGCCCGTGAATGTTCACAGCAGCATTATCCATAATACCAAACAGCAGACAGAGCCCACATGTCCATCAGATGATGAATGGGAACGAAATGCGGGGTGGCCGTGCGATGGAATGCCGCTCGGCCATAAAGGGGAAAGAAGTGCTGCTATAGCACAGATGGCCTTGGGAACGTTCTGCTGAGTGAAGAGGCCAGCCACGAAGGGCTACTGTATGATTCGATTTATATAAAATGTCCAGGATAGGCAAATCCACAGAGACAGGAAATTGATTCGAAGTTGCCAGGGGATGAGGGGAAGGAGGGAATTGGGACTAGCTGTTAATACGTATGGGGTTTCTTCTTGGGGTGATAGAAATGTTCTGGAATTAGATAATGGTGATGATGGTACAACATAGTGAATATGCTAAAAACCACACAATGCATTTTTTTTTTGAGACAGAGTCTCACTCTGTTGCCCGGGCTAGAGTGCCATGGTGTCAGCCTAGCTCACAGCAACCTCAAACTCCTGGGCTCAAGCGATCCTCCTGCCTCAGCCTCCCAAGTAGCTGGGACTACAGGCATGCGCCACCATGCCCGGCTAATTTTTTCTATGTATTTTTAGCTGTCCAATTAATTTCTTTCTAGTTTTTTGATAGAGACGGGGTCTCGCTCTTGTTCAGGCTGGT